>MJUU01047051.1:45036-67063 GCA_002080025.1 Modiolus philippinarum | reverse complement strand
GCTTGTAGTTATTGAGAAACAGACTTAAGCAAAAAAACTTAACCTGGTCACTAGACTGTGAAATTGAGGTCAAGGTCAAAAGCCATATGGCAGACTGACATATACTAACCAAGACCAAGCTATATACAAAATATCATTGAACTATGGCTTGTAGTTATTGAGAAACAGACTTAAGCAAAAAAACTTAACCTGGTCACTGGACCATGAAATTGAGGTCAAGGTCAAAAGCCATATGGAGGACTGACATGTACTAACCAAGACCAAGCTATATACCAAATATCATTGACTTCTAGCTTGCAGTTATTGAGAAATGGACTTAAGCAAAAAAACTTAACCTGGTCACTGGAACGCAAAATATAGGTCAAGGTCACATGATTTTAGGTCCGACAGACAGGGTTCGCCGTAAGCTACCTATGGACCAAATACAAAGTTCCTACATCAAAGGCTTCTATATAATAACTTGAGTTTACAGCGCTGTCGCCGTCGCCGTCATACTTTGCACGCCTATGTCTCGCTTTCCGCGACTTTTCGTCGTGGGCGAGACAAAAATATGGGAATTTTGCATAATTTAACTAGAGGCTCAGAGACTGAGCCTGTATCGCTCACCTGACGAAATGCTTCTATGCCATGCATGACCAAAAAAGATATGAAAAAGAAAGGAAATGGGGTAAATGTCAAGTAGACAACATCTCCATCTCCATGTATTTTACCGATGAGGTCTAATGTAAAGCTATGTTCTCCATTGGCACAATTGTTTTTTGTCAGATCCTATTGAAAAGAGTACCAGTAATCTTTGCAGAGGACCTTCAATACATCATTCCAATACAGTTTAATTAAATTTTCTTGAATAGTTTCAGAGAAGATAATGAAAGTATGGTTTTCACATACTGGGCTACAATGTTAAACTATGTTCTGCACTGGAGGCCATGTTTTTTGTTGGATCTAAATGAAATGAGCAAATTTTGTAAAGTACCTTCCCTTCATCATTCCTGTAAAGTTTGGTTGAATTTGTTTCAGTAGTTTCAGAGGAGAAGATTAAAATGTGACTTTTCACTTAGGGTCCAATGTTAAACCTATAAAGTTCTGCACTGGCAGCCATTTGTTTTTGTAGGATTGAAATAAAATTAGCAGTCTTTGTAAAGGACCTTTAGTACATCATTCCTGTAAAGTTTGGTTGAATTTGCTTCAGTGGTTTCAGAGGAGAAGATGAAAATGTGATTTTCCCATAGGGTCCAATGTAAAACCTTGTTCCGTGCTAGTGACTATGTTTTTGTCAGATCAGAACGAAATGAGCAATCTTTGCTAAGGACCTTTAGTACATTTTTCCTGTAAAGTTTTGTTGAATTTCCTTTAGCTGTTTCAGAGCAGAAGATGAAAATGTGATTTTCCCATAGGGTCCAATGTTAAACCTAAGTTCTGAGCTGGCGGCCATGTTTTTTATCGGATCGGAACGAAATGAGCAATCTTTGTTAAGGACCTTCCATACATCATTCCTGTAAAGTTGGTTGAATTTGCTTCAGTGGTTCCAGAGGAGAAGATGAAAATGTGAAAAGTTAACGGAGGATGAATGCCAAGTGATGGCAAAAGCTCACACAGGTGAGCTAAAAATCAATACACACCATATTTTAAGTTTCATTATTATGATATATAGTTAAAATTTGAACATAGGCAATTTGATTGGAATTTGAACATAGGCAATTTGATTGGAATTTGAACATAGGCAATTTGATTGGATGCAGCTAAGTTAAATTGCAACCAATCAAAATCATGTATTTGAGGCTTCAGAAATCTAGCTTGACCTGCCAAGGGTGAGAAGGAGAAGAGCGAATTGTAACCCTTGGATAGTGAAGATGATTGTTGTGCATAAGAGGTAAGTATGGACAGATGGATAGACAGCTAAGGTGATTTTTATATACCCCCATCATCGTTTGCGGAGGGGGAATAAATAATGATTTTTTTTCCATTAGATTGTAATTGTTTTTAAACTGTACCAGTAAATAAAATTGGTGCAGCAGTTTAGACATACATATTGCCTATGTTCAAGACAATTATAACCTTGCAATGTTTCATACTGTTGGAAAAGTCCTGGTTACATTTTAACTTGTAGATATTTGGCTGATTGATTTTAGTTAAATGTCTACTGAGTAATATTTCAACTATATCAACACTATACAAAATACCTCTATGCAATTATTTGGAAATAAAGTCATAAGAGGAAAAATTTGCCTTCCACGTAGGAGTAGAATGTAATAAGGTAAATCCTGAAAATCTGAATTATAGAAAGTTTTATGAAACAACTTTTTTTTTGCAATTCTAATATTATGCTGAAGATACATGTATATTTTCCACAGTCTTTTATCTTAAATCTATTCTTTTCCAATGAAAATTTCAATCCAGTAAGGTTATTTTACATCCTTAATTTATAGAACAAAATGATCAAATCTATCATTTAATGATTGAAGTGTACAATAACTCTTGCCAAAGTGGGGAGCATCAGGAAAATAATAAAATAATAAACAATATGAAGAGAACCATCAACTAAACATGCCTTCAAAATCCAGTAACTTAGCTTTTTAATACAATACTAGCTCAAAGCAAATCATTATATGATCTTGATGTACTAACCTCAAAATAAGGGGACTAATAAACTGGAGTATATCAAATAAGAGCTTGTAAAATGCATGTAAGAGACAGATAGGTCCAAACACATGGACGAGGCAGCTGAGAAGCTTTGCTTGTGGACGTTTTCTGCCTCCATCTTTTATTTCAACCTCTGTATATAATTGTCCATCTTGAGATCTGGTTTTCATTTCTACTCCATTGATGTCTGAAGTTTCAGGCCTTCGATTTTTTCTGTAAAATAAATATAGTAATATATCTGTATTGGAGAATGACAAAGATTTTCAAAAATGGGAAGAGTTAAATCTTTCTTTTGATTTTAAAAAATAAATTGATTGAATATTGTTTAATGTCTACTCAGCAATATTTCAGTTATATCAAGAAGAAAACAAGTTTGTCAATAAATAATCACTTTTTGGGTATGGAATGGTCATGGGACAGGAAATTCTGACTGCCACTGGAAAAGTAGGGTAAAATTGAAAGGGGCAGGGAATTTAGCCTTGTAGCCGATCACCTACGGACCACTCAAAAAAAGAGCTTGCTACAAAGGTTGTTTAACGTGAAAGAAGGGTGAAATTTCTTCCAACATATGGACTTGAGTTTACATCCCATCCTAAAGAGAGGTCCTGTATGTATTCATCCAGCACAACCAAACATCCAGTTTTGGAGGGGTTGTACCCCAAAACCTGGAATACTGGGTCCTATTTCTATATCCTAGGATTCCCTTGGGGTAAGCCAAGTTTATGAAGGGTCAAATCCTGTAACCTGGATATACTAGGTCCTATTTCTATACCCAGGGGTTCCCTTGAGGGGGTAAAATATAAACCTTTGTTTTCAACCTTTTTCCACCTTGTGGAAATTCAATTTAGGATAAAGAAGGCAAGTTACTATTTCATTTTTCTGTAATTCCCTTAGATGGATTCTTTCTTTTTGGTCCCAAAATTTAGTAGTATATTATCCAAGTTCGAATATGACAAAATACAAAAATTTACTTATGAAAATGCTCTCTGAAATTTACATCATGTTGATGTAAGTAAAATTGGTTTCATATTTTGTCCTTACCTGTCAGCTTTGTCCACCTCTTTTGTCCAATACCTTTCAAAGCGTGGCACTACAGCTTCTGAGTTATCTTCTTGATTTAAGGACCATAAATCCTTCCTTTCTATGGCACATTTAAACCCGTGTACAACCATCCTGAAATATCAAACTCAAATGAATATACATTAAACAAGAGCTGTCGCCGAATGGCAGCCAAATATACCCCCGCTCATTGAACCCTGAATCGATATGGTAAATGCAAATCTAAGTGGGTGTGGATACAATACAGGTGTGGACACGGTATAAGTATGAACACAATAATATAATCTTCAAGAAAGAACATTTCACAAAGGTTCCAATGACAATACTCTGTCAAATCAGACAAATATCAAATTCACCCTTCTTTTGTCTCTTTGACATTTAATGCGAAAAACATGAACATTAGAGAAATTTCATTACAACACTTTGAAAACAACTTTTCAAGAGAATTACAATGAAAAAAGGTGTTTTTCTCCCACAGTCTGATTTTACAATATCTATGCTTTGAATTATTTCTTTGATAAATGTCCAAGTCCAAAAAATCCTTGCAGAAGGAATCAACGAAAGTCCAAATCAAATTATCTCCCCTTCCTGGTTCTAGATATATAATTATTTTCCTTCATGCACATCTCCATATAGTGTTTTTCCTTTGTGTAAAGTTTCATCAAAATCCTTCAAGTGGTTTAAGAGGAGTGGTACTTACGAGGTACATGTAACCCATACATAGGGAATCCTTGAAAAGTCAGTCAAATTTCTCCCCTTCCAGGTTTCAGAAAATATTTATATTCCTTCATGCACATCTCAATATAGTGTTCTTTCTTTGTGTAAATTTTTATTAAAATTCTTCAAGTGGTTCAAGAGGAGTTGCGCTTATGAGGTAACCCATACATAGGGAATCAACAAAAAGTCAAAGTCAAATTATCTCCCCTTCCTGGTTTCGGACAATAATAATAATCCTTCATGCACATCTCAATATAGTGTCCTTCCTTTGTGTAAAGTTTCATCAAAATCTTCGTGTGGTTCAAGAAGAGTTGCGCTTACAAGGTAACCCATACATAGGGAATCAACAAAAAGTCAAAGTCTAATTATCTCCCCTTCCTGGTTTCGGACAATAATAATATTCCTTCATGCACATCTCCATATAGTGTCCTTGCTTTGTGTAAAGTTTCATCAAAATCCTTCATGTGGTTCAAGAGGAGTTGCGCTTACAAGGAAACCCATACATAGGGAATCAACAAAAAGTCAAAGTCAAATTATCTCCCCTTCCTGGTTTCGGACAATAATAATATTCTTTCATGCACATCTCCATATAGTGTCCTTTCTTTGTGTAAAGTTTCATAAAAATCCTTCAGGTGGTTCAAGAAGAGTTGCGCTTACAATGTAGCCCACACATAGGGAATCAACAAAAAGTCAAAGTCAAATTATCTCCCCTTCCTGGTTTCGGACAATAATAATATTCCTTCATGCACATCTCCATAAAGTGTCCTTCCTTTGTGTAAAGTTTCATCAAAATCCTTCGGGTGGTTTAAGAGGAGTTGCACTTACAAGAAGTGTGGACAGACAGACGGACAGACAGACAGACAGACTGACAGGGTGATTCCTATATACCCCCAAACTTTGTTTGCGGGGGGTATAATGAAACCTGTCTCCAAACATAATTTTTCTGTCATAGCTATTTATATGCACTGGCTAATTCTACAAAAATTATCTAGAAAGGTATAAGGTTTCATCTACAACATTTTGACAAATTGTAGTGAACACCATCCTTTTGATTACATCCTTTCCATTTTCATGAAAGTGTCTTTGCAGGTTAAGATTGGGTCCTTTTGCTAACTGCTCTTTTCTAAGTAGAAAAATTCTCTTTTTAAAATCCTGGTAGGAGCACCTTTGTATGTTTGCTTGAGACATATCTACACAGGGTTATAACAGAGGTGGAACTTCAATGTATATGATATTAGAAACATAAGTTGTATCAACATAATTCAAAGATATATATATATGTAAAGTTATTTTTAAACAAATGCTGTATTCATCTGACTATAGGTCTTTTTTTTTAATTCAAATCACAAAATTTGCCATTGTAAGACTGTGTAAGGAATGTGATTTAGTTACAGGAAGTCCAGCAAAGAATAAACAGAAATAACCAGAAATCAGAAGTAGACCATTATATAGGAAAACAATTGTGGAAACAACCTGATCTAAGGAAATCTGCAATTCCGCGGAAATATCACATCGATGCTGTGTAGAAATCAGACCTTAGTTCAACATACATTTATAGCAAGAAAAAATACAAAAGTTAACTTACGATGAAAACCACCAAAATGTGAGTCTTGATAGAAATGAAGCTCTCTCTTCTGGACAAGGTTTCTAAAAGTAGATTTATACAATGTAAACAAACACATAATATTTCTCAAAAATGCAAAATCCCATATATTGTGCATCACAGATATTTCTTTATATGTTAACAAACACTGTCTTCACCCTTCAAAATCTCCATATCTGTAATGCTGGTGTAACCATGCTAGGTCAGGTTATTTCCATTTCGATTGCCTTTAATATTTGATTTCTGTTTACAGTATTTTTACTGGCTTTGATTTAAGTGTTGCTATAGTATCTACTCAATATTAACTTTAATTGACTTTTGTGATATGCATCAAAGTGTATTCTCTCTGATATACAATGTATTTACATACTCTTCAAAAGTATCCCAAGGCTACAAGTCCCATGATAAAAATTTAATCAAAGTCCCAAAGGGACTGGTGGATTAGTTTCTATGATGGCAATGATCAGTATGTAATCTATTGATATTTCATGTACACTGTCCATGTATGATATGAATAATTGCCTGTCTATGTCGTGCATAATTACTCATTTTTTACTATTGGTCTAATTATAATGATGATATCAAAACCAAGAAAGGTACAAAAACCATGTTTTGCTCATTAAGAACATGCCTTTCTGACAGTCAGCAAGTATTTACTGGTGGCCATCTTCATTTGATCACACCAGCCAATCAATGGCAATCAAACCATTAGAGACAAATATTCGAAGAATTTTGATTTTATACCAGAAACCTATTACATATTATGGGTTCCCTGCTGTACAGTACTACACTCAACATAGACTAAACAATGACAGCACCATCTTGATCAAGTACAGTTTGAAATTTAATTCTAAAGAAGAGACCTGAATGAAAGGTTTGTGAATGCTGACAAGACGCAAAAGCTGACAAGACCTGAGCAGCAATACCCTGCTCTTTATGGAGATAATAATTCGTCCAAGAAACACACGAAGACTCTATGCCAAGTTCTTTGTGCAACAATGCATCTCAATTTGTGCTATGATATGCATTCTCATGCAATTGAAAAATGAATGTTATGCATTGTAAATACTCAAATGACATTATCTCAAGTTTTGTTTGACCAAACTCTGATCAACGGCAATTAACACGCAACACCATGGACTGAACATTGTTGGACGAAAGGCAATCAACAGATCAACACCCCTACCTGATCCTATTTTGAATTTAGTCAATTCCAACCCCGATCATTGCAAAATATCGCCTGTTTCGGAATATGCACCTTGACAACTGTTTCCAGGTAATATTTTGTATTTACCGATGTACGCCTTCTTCAGTAATTTGTTTTGAGTCTGCCATTACATGTATACCGAACGCGGACCTCAGAGAAGACACTGCAAAATGACAATCCCAACAAGTATAATGGAACAGCCAACGTGGAACAGCCGTACTTTTCCATTCATTGATAACTAGAAATGTAAACAAACATTACGTCTTCCGTAGATTGTAAATAATGGACTGTTGTTCTCGACAGCTAATGAATTTGATTTTTTATTTCCAATGCGTTGTTCTTTTATGATTTATTTCAAAACAGCCACAACGTTTCATTGATGGTTCCTGGGCAGTATGTTTACGCCATTCATACATCTACACACAAAATTTTATGAATGGGAAATTCATTCTGTGATTAATTAACGAATTCGGGCACCATTTAAGTGTTGAAAAGTTCAGGCAATCAAATTAATGTTCAATGAAAATAGACTATTGAGTGTCAGAGTTTTTTATGAGATCAGAAAGATGTGTACGAGGTTTCCTGAAAAGGATTCTTTTAGCATGGGTATGATCACTAATGTTTGATTGCGTGAGGTTGGTCACCTGGGTCGTAACATAGGCTAGAATTCTATCCTTTGGATAGACACTAATCCAAAAAGTGACCTTTTCACCACAATTTATAGTTTAAAAGGAGTTGCATATTTACAAACGGAATTAACAAACAAGCTTTTTTGGCTAAATGAACCTCTAAGATCAGTAAAATAAAAATTTCAAATATCAGATGTACAAATAGACCATTTGAGCAACATATTTGGAAAGTTTGGTAGGAATCTGACTTGAAAGTTTTGAAGGTGTTAAACAAAATCAATAAATGAAGCCTTTTGGCTCAGTGAACCTCTAAAATCTATAAAATTTAAATTTAAGTACAGTAGGCTCCATGAAATCGAATATCGGATAAAGGAATATATCAGCAAATCGAATATGATTTCAAAACACCGAACCATTTCACATAGTTATAGTGTTAATTTCTCCACCTAATTGGATATCGGATAAGAGAATATATCGCCTATTTGAATAAAAATATGCGGCTTGTGCTGATCAGAGATATTGAAATCGAATATTCTAATTACAGGTAACTACAGGTAAACAATCGCGCGGAAGTGTCAACAGTTGGCAAAGCCATAAATCTGCCAGGAAACCAATAAATATTACCTAATTAATAAAAAATAAAACATAAATAGTGTTCAGTTCTTTTGTTTTTGTATATTAATAAGTTTTAATAGTGAGAATTTTTGTTTGGTTTTGGGTATTTCTGTCAAGGCAGCGAGATCGTGAAGTCAAGAGGTAATTTGCATATTGTTGTATGTCTGTACAACGAAAATCAATAACATTAATGTATTTAATAAAAGAATAAAAAATGATTTGAATTCTTTTCTATTGCTTTTGTATTTAATTAATTTTTTTTGGACGGAAATCATTTGATTTGTCAAAGGTTTTGTGTATTTCTCGTGTAAAACAGAGCAAGGGAGATAAATGTCGACCAGAAGTCATTTGCATATTTGTTTGAAGTTCCTGTGAGACAATGCACAGTGGTTATAAAACATAATTTATTACAAGAAGTCAGTCCTAGGTCCATGGATCATGGTGTATTTCTATAAAAAGCCTCCAAATTGTGTAATTAGGAAGATTCTACAAAGATCGATCGCTGACCTACCAGATGCCATTTTGTTTACAAACTGGCTTTTCCCTAAGTTATTTTTAGCACATGATTAAAATTGTAACTACACGATCCAATAAAGGGATGATTGCACACTGATGAGAGGAAATAAAAAACACAAAACAGAGGAAAATAAGTTTATTCAGATACATAAACAGTTTTAATTATTTTTGAAAACATTGTTTAATTTCCAACAGTCAGCTGGCAATACACAGTTTGACCCGATTACGATGGTGACGTAATCTGTCAAATTTACAATGATTCTACAATGAAAACAATAGATTTTAACGACAAAATGTCTAAAAATGAGGTTCTAGGATACAAAGTTTCTACATGGTGACATGCCCTTCAACATTTCAACCTCTTCTTGCCAAAAGAATGATTCCCCATGGCCGAAAATGGGTTTACCGTACAATCGAATACTCCGGCAAATAGAATATTTTTTTCTGACAATTCTTGTATCCAATTGGGCAGAGTCTACTGTATCAGGTGCACAACTAGGCCAAGTGAACAACATATCCTGAAAATGTGGTTGGAAAATGGAATACTACATTGAAGGAGTTGTGGATTAACGAATGTAGTTAATAAATGTGCTTTTTAGTAGCTGTGAACCTGTAAAATCTTGAATATCAAATGTAAGTACCAAGTGCACAACATATCCTGAAAGACTGATTGAAAACTGACTTGAAGTTTTGGAGGAGTTGCCTATTAAAAAACTGACAGAAGTCACAGGACAAAGATGACTTCCTGTGACGTTGGATAATAATCCCTATGTGTCCGCTCTGCTTACGGCAGGCGACACAATAAACTGACAGTTAACATACCTCATCCTGACTAACTTGATATAAACTATCACCACCATCTTTTAAAGCTGAGAGTATTAGCTGCACTAATAATAATGGAAAATACAGAAAAAATATCACAAAACGGAACACATCTGAAACACTACCCTGAAAAAGAAATAAAAAATAATCTGCATCAATGAGGTATAAATTTTATTTAAAGTGAATCCCAAAATTATTATGATGTTATCTATCTCTTTTCTATTCTCCTTTCAGGACACCAGGCACTTTACCTGTGGAGGCAGTGAAAAAGTCCACATTTCATTATATCTCTAGTAACTTCAACTTTGATTCATTCATTCATTTTTCAAGATATTTAAATGAAACTCAGAATATGCATTTGGAACATCAATATAAACATCATATCCAAATTTCAAGATCGTAGTTGTTACAGCACCGAATAAATTGCAATTTAAAATATCAATTTTTACATAGATTATATCTGTTAACATTGATCGTGTCACCCCCTATATTGGGGGTGTAAGATTGAAATCGACTGATATATTTGGTCAATTCAGCTTTGTGATGTCACGCTGGATAAATGAATGTTACAGCTGGGTATATAATGGTGTTACATGTTACACTTATTACAGGGGTTTGCTTCCTTACCCTATTTATCAGTCGTATTAATGTAAAGTTTTGTTTGAAGAATAAGAATCCCTAGTTGCCAACTACAGGCCACCTCCACCTCAGCTTAAGAGCTGAGGCAGTAGGGGAAGCATTTTAAAGGAGGGACTACTGTAGAAAGAGGAACACAAAGTTTAATACAATTTGAAATATAGGTACAAATTAAATACTGACCTGACTAACAGCTGTTCTAACTAATGATTGGAATGTAAATATCCCTGCTACAAATAATAATGACCAAAAAATGATTAAAAATCCAGAAGAAAATATTCCTCTTCTTCTTTCATGATGTATTATTAAAACTACCAAAACCTGCAAAAGATACAGAAATACATGTTAAAAATAAGATATCTCAGACTTCATTAATCATATGTTCCAAAATGAAACAAAATCTAAGAGGCGTTGTTGCCACAAAGTGTGTGCCCCTATGGTTGATGGAATAACGAATGGACGAAGGAACCAACAAACGGACACCATGATCACTATATACCGCCCTCTAAAGTGTGAGGTATAATAAGCCAGGCATTCAAATTAGACAAAATCCTTCTTTTATTTTCTTTCTTTCACCTGTACTAACAGCCTCATTTTTTGCTGTTTAAAGAGAGATACATCCAAGTTATCATTTGAACAGAAAAAATTCTATAGATCATTGTATGATTAATTTGTAAAATATAGAGTACTTACAGGAAAAGGCACAATTCATAGAAGAGAAGACGAGAAATGAAAGGGAGCTGATTTATAGCAAACTTGACAAAAAATAATGCTCAATTATTTGTGATTCCAAAACCTGTACCAAATATTTAAAGTCCTATCAAACAGGATGTTGATATTGTAGAGCAAAAAA
Source organism: Modiolus philippinarum (assembly GCA_002080025.1). NCBI lineage: Eukaryota > Metazoa > Mollusca > Bivalvia > Mytilida > Modiolidae > Modiolus > Modiolus philippinarum. Next base: position 55,766 of record MJUU01047051.1, on the reverse strand, counting down.
AAAATTACAAAATTACAACCTATAACTCTTTAAAAGAAATCATAGTACAAAATTTCAAGTGAATCCATTCAGGTAGATCAGAGAGTTTTGTCCTGAAAAATACAGGACGAAATGACAGACAGACAAACAGACAAGTATATTACAGTATATCCCTCACTGGTCGAGTTAGGGTATAAAAACCTTTCAAAACAAATGTTCAAACCTGAAAATTGATAGCCCTTTGCTATCCAACTAGTGTTTCATAATAAAAATAGTAATGGTGGATTACATGATACCCCGCCACGTTTCACAAAATTTCGAAGTATCAAGGGGCATAACTCCAGAACCCCTTGGACCTCTGAACCCATATTCGAACTCGACCAGAGTTTTGTGGTAAACAAGCCACATACCAAGTTTGAAGACTGTATGTTATTCCGTTCAAAAGTTATCAGTCGGAAACCTTCGGGGGACGGACAGACGGACGGATGGACAGACGGACGGACGGACACACGGCTGAGGGTATCACATAATACCACGCCACTAAGTGTGGCGGGGTATAAAAAGCAAATTAGGTGTTCCAAGTTTTAGTATCAACTCAGACTGATTTTCATTCCATTGTGCCTTTGCTTATGAAGTTTTACGTTTTATTTAAGGTTTCTGGAAAACTTCAGATTTATTACTTTAAGTACTACAAAAATTTTATATCAATAAACAAAAAATTTTATCAATTATTATTTTTTTTTAACGCTCATAAACAGCTTTATTGCACATTATTGCTGTTTTGACAATTTACTTGGTTACATCAATTATTGTAAAAATATATTTCAGACACTGTCTTCATGGGACAAGATTTTTTTTAAATAAAAATTGTGCATAACAGAACTGAAAACATTTTCCAATTCTTAGCTTGTTAACACAGTTGGTTAAAAATACATATTATTTTCAATCCACACTTTGGTTAAATTTCCGCATGATGTTTCCCACAATGTTTCATTTCATTCATTAAGTCTATTGTGATGTCATCATTACTAGGCTTTGAGATAGCGCGACCAATGTTGACAACCATTCTGAACCATTGAATCTGCACCTGAAACACAGTAAAAGTCATTGGAGAAACAATATATCCTTCCGTTTGCTATTGGATTACCATATTTCTCCATTCTTGATAGTTAATTTTTTTAATTTTAACATGCTCGCTAAATCTTGCATGCTGAAAATCATAAATTTGACTATCTCAAACTGGAGAAATATCGTAATCCACTTGATCCGAAGGATATACTATATTTAATACATACCATAGAAAGACATAATATCAATGGTGAAACAAAATCTACTGTTGGCACGATTTCTCCTGTGGCTAATTCATGAATACTCTTCCCTATATTGGCAACAGCTAACAATGCTATACATATAGATGCTATCTGCAATGGAAAATAACACATGAAGAGATACATATGTGTTTTGGTCTCATGTTCATTTACTCCATATCCTTTCGTAAAATATTTAATACAGGAGTTTGTCTTTCAATGCAGTGTGGAGTTGGTAAAACAATTCCACGTGTTTGAGATGTATGCCCTTTATTTTTCTTAGATATGGTGTACTTGTACATGAGATTATATCTCATGTGTACACTTTGTTTATAACTATTATCTAAATTTATGTACCTTATTTAACTTCCTTGATTGTAGTTTTGTCCTTCGCTATATTTGATATTGCTGATTATTTCGATTTCATTTGGTTTTATGCATTTTAAACATTTTTTGAAATTGAAGATTTCCTATGTTTGGGTTCTAGTGCTGCTAAGGAAATAATTTCCGAAATGGCCAAACAGCTCATTAAAATCTATTGCAGTTGGAGTTACCATATCCTTATGAAAAAGATAAGCATAGATTCAGGAATCATAGCAAAAATATAAGAATGATGTGATCATGTAAAAATTTCTAACTCAGAATCATAAATATCCATTTGTATTTGAGGATTCTTTATAAAAAACAATATACTTGAATGTCGCTTGTAAAACATATATTGTTTTTCTTTTAAACTGTAAGATGGTTTAGGGCTGTTCCAGAAATAATTGTATGGGGAGGGGTCAGAAGGCACTTAAATTATAATTTGATGGGTTGTGGGTATATAAGGGACTTCTGTAGAATTAAATATATGAAAAAAACAAAATCTTATGCATGGCGGGTCCTTTTCATGAGTGCCTTTCAACCAATCAAAAACCATGATTGCTAAGAAGAATTTCAAAAAATTGCATGTCTTGGATCTTGAACAGTTTCATGAAAATTACCAATGTTGGAACCCTGTTTTTTATTTCTTACATGTTCAAAATTATGCTTGGTATCAAAGAATTGCCTTATTTTCTTAATAATATGCAAAAATTTCAAAAATTATTGGTCTTTGATATTTTCAGGAAATTTACCAAAATTGGAACCAGAATGTAAAATCGAACAGCTTGTTACATATCTGCACACTGCATGCAGCAATGTTCAATTTTAATGAAATCCTGTTAAGACACAAACACTTAATTCATTTTCTAAAAAACTTTTATTTGTGGATTAACATTGAAATTTTTATCAAAAAACTTTTATCAAAAAACTAAGTCCAAATACGCAAAAAATATGGAAAAACCAAAAAAATTATTTCCAATTGTTTTGAGCTGGAGATCATTTTCTGACCATCATCTAACTTCTGACCACTTTTCAATAAATTCCAATAAGATTTAATAACTTTATTCAACTTCTAAAAAACTTTAATCTGCGGGTTAACATTCAATTTTTTTTGCAAATATGGAAATAAAGGGCTACGCCGAGCACAGCATGATACGACCGCAGCATGTCGACCACTGAAATTTCAACAAAAGTAGTTTAAAGTGAATGTGGACACAGTAAAGAGCTTGACACAATAATTAGATGGACACAAAAAGAAGCTAGACACAGTTATTAGCTAGAAACAAAATAGGGAAAAAACGCTTTTGATTATTTACTGATAAAAAGCCGTAAGAGCTATGCAAAATATGTACTATCAACTAAAACTTTACATCCATAGAAATTCAAAGAAAAAATCCATCGAAATCTGATGAAAAATAAAGATATGACACATTTAGAAAAATTGCAATTTTGGCCCCTTTGACCCCTTGTAGCCCCGAAACAGTAAGAGCTACAAAAAATCTGTTCACATACTACTGAAAGCTTATATAAGGAGGAATCCAAAGCAAAAAATCCCATCGAAATCCGATGAAAAATAAAGATTTGACATATTTAGAAAAATTGCATTTTTGGCCCCTTTGACCCCTTGTAGCTCAGAAACGGTAAGACCTACAAAAAATCCGTTGACATAAACTGAAAGCTTAGCTCAAGTGGAATCCAAAGAAAAAAATCCCATCAAAATCCGATGAAAAATAAAGATTCGACATATTAAGAAAAATTGCATTTTTGGCCCCTTTGACCCCTTGTAGCTCGGAAACGGTAAGACCTACAAAAAATCCGTTGACGTAGTCCTGAAAGCTTAGATCAAGAGGAATCCAAAGAAAAAAATCTCATTGAAATCCGATGAAAAATAAAAATTCTACATAATCTGCAAATTCGCAATTTTGGCCCCGTTCGGCCCTTCATAGCTGGGAAAGGAAACAAGTTACCAAAAATCTAATAGCTAAGTGCTACATTAATTTTTCGCAAGGAATCCATTGAAAAAAACTGCATCAAAATCGGACTTAAAATAAAAAAAATATTTTTTTTGAGATTTGCCCCTGTTGGGCCCCATTTATCTCGTGAGTGGTACATGCTACATGAAATCCGTTGGCATACTCCAGATTGGAAATTTCCTCAGGAGCACACTGAAACAAACCCCATCAAAATCCAATAAATAATAAAGATTCTACAGTCAAATATGTGAAAACACCTCATTTAACCCTTTTTTGGCCCCTAATTCTGAAATGGGTGGGGCAAAAACCTAAAGGAAAAAAACCTGGGCTTAAGCTTGTGCCAACAAACATCATACTAAAATTTGAAAACAATCCATCCACTAGAACCAAAGTTATGCTGTTCACAGACACGAAAATACCTAATTTTACCCCTTTTTGGCCCCTTTTTTGCCTCTTTTTCAAAAACGGGTTGGGCAGGGAACGCGAAATTAAAACCCGGGCTTAAGCTTGTGCCAACAAACATCATACTAAAATTTGATAACAATCCGTTCACTAGAAATAAAGTTATGCTGTCCACAGACTCCGACGCCAACACCGACGCCGACGCCATACCATAATACGACCGCAAAATTTTTGCAGTCGTATAAAAATACGGAAAAATGAAAAAAATAAATTTCAAAATTTTCATCTGGAGGTAATTTTCTGAACATTTTCTAGCTTTTGACCAGTTTTTATGATATTCCAATAAGGTTTAATAACTTTATTCAACATCTAAAAAACTTAAATTTGTGGGCTAACATTTCATTTTTTTGTGCAAAAAAAACTAAGTTCAAGTACGGAAAAATACGGAAAAACAACAAAAAGAATGTCCAATTTTTTTTGCTGGATGTCATTTTCTGACCATTATCTAGCATCTATCCAATTTTGAAACAATTCTAAAAAGATTAAAAGACTCTATTCAACCTATGAAAAACTTCTTACATCTGCTGACGCCGACGACGACGACAGTATTTGGTTCGCTATTTCTCACATTTCTATATGTTTGGGATGCATGAATTCTGTGTGAGACACCAGTGTGAGATTCATGCATCTCAAATCACATGACCTCCCATGACATAATGCAAATAACGTCTTGTCACAATGCTAAACGTCAGAAAAAAACACAACTTTGTACAAATGAGATGACAACTTCGAAATTCACATCCCTTCAGTTTGAAAACCCCAAAAGCGCAACCCCAAAGATAAATATTGGCACAAAACAATAACGCACATGATCTTTCCAAATATTGAATTTATTTTGAAGTAGGTAGCCTAGTTTAAGAGAGCACATTTTTTGTTTCATGTATATTACTTTTAATATTCGGCAGAGAAATGTGAGAAAAACAAGTGTGGATCGTATTACAAGGCAATACAGAAGTCCCCTACCAGTGGATTAATTCTTTGTTATACCAGGGAAAATAGTTAAAAAAGAAAAGTTTTCTGAGACCAAGGCCCATAACTCTGTTAAAAATCAATGGACCAAACCCATACTTTATCTTGATCTGTTACTCATAGTGGTAGACTCACATAGCAAATATTAGCTTAATATCTGGAACGGTTTAGAAAAAAGTCCGGAGAACCTATATTTTACAAAATTTTCTAAGTCCGAGGCCCATAACTCTGTCAAATATCAATGGACCGGAACCAATCTCTACCTTGATCTGTAACTTGTAGTGGTAGACTCACACAGCAAATATTAGTTTCATATCTGGACAGTTTCGAAAAAAGTCCAGAAAACCTGTATTTTACCAAAATTTTTGAAGTCAAAGGCCCATAACTCCGTCCAAAATCAATGGACTGAAACCAAACTCGAATTGATCTGTAACTCATAGTGGTAGACTCACATATATAGCAAATATTAGTTTCATATCTGGAAAGGTTTAGAAAATAAGTGCGGAAAACCTATATTTAAAAAAAAATTCTAAGTCAAAGGCCCATAACTCTGTCCAAAATCAATGAACCAGAACCAAACTCAAAATCGATCTGTAACTCATAGTGGTAGACTTACATACCAAATATTAGATAAATATCTCATATAGTATGGGAAAAAAGTCCGGAAAACTGAGTGTGACAGACTGACGGACAGACTGACGACAGATAGACTGACAACGGACGGACTGACGGAGAGCAAAATTAAAGTCCCCTTCTGCGAAGCAGTTAGGGGACTAATAATCAGCCATTGTCAAATATGTGAGAAAGGACAATTCCACCCCCGGTTCACATTTCCTATCATCAGCAAGCCTCGTTTCTGACTGGAAAATGTGAACCCTCGGGTGGAATTATCCAATCTCACATTTTAGAACATGACTGATTATTATAGTCTCGCTTCCGCGACAAAAAGGTGAGACAAAAAGTAAAATCAGTAAATATTATTTTTTGTTTGTTTGGTTTTTTAGGTGGATTATAAAATTTCCTCATGATACTCTCACTTAAACTTGATTGAAGAAATACTTGTACCTAAAGGAGACGTTTAAATATACTACTTGTTAAAGGCCGAATATCCTCAAACCTCTTATAACATCTTGTTATAAACTACCAGTATATCAAAAGTTTCCTGATCATTCACATTAGAATTTACATGTACTTATTATGTCTTAAGATATCTACAACTAAAACAATGTTATGTATCCGGACTGCACATCTATTCTTCATAGTTCAAACTCTAAATGAACACTTAATTTACTCTGTAATATTTTAGTGGAAAAAATACCATACTTTATACATTGTCTTTCATGCCTGACATGCCAATGACAGACATGTTTGTAAATAATTTATCAACATTATTTATAATTAACAAATATGTTTTACATTTAGTACATGTATGTACATTCATTGCATATATATACATAGTATAAAGTAGCTTATTTGACATGACATAAAAACTTATATGTATGGGTATTTGATAAAAAATAAAGGGCTACGCCGAGTGCAGCATGTCGACCACTGAAATTTTAACAAGTGTAATTTAAAGTGAGTGTGGACATACTAAAGAGCTTGACACATAATTAGATGAACACAATAAGGGGCTTGACCCAGTAATTAGCTGGACACAAACATGGGAAAATAATAATTAGCCCTTATAATTCCTTTAGATTGCTCTTTGACCTCTTATAGCTCGGAAATGGTAAGCGGTACGCCAAATCTATTGCATACGACTGAAAGCTTATATAAAAAAAAAATCCCAGCAATATCTGATCAAAAATAAAAATTTTAATTAATCTGAAAATTTGCAGTTTTGGCCCCTTTAAACCCTTATAGCTCAGAAACGGCAAGAGCTACACCTAATCCGTTGAACACTACCGAAAGCATATAGCAATCTTGAGGAATCCAAAGAAAAAAATTCAATCAAAATTCCTGATAAAGAATAAAATTTTTACGTAATCTGCAAATATGCAATTTTGGCCCCTTTCGGCCCTCACAGCTAGGAAAGGAAACAAGTTACCAAAAATCTAATGGAGAGAAAAGTGTTCATTTTTCATCAGGAATCCATTGAAAAAAAACTGCATCAAATCGGACTAATTTAAAACAAGAGCTGTCGCTGAATGGCAGCCAAATATATCCCCCCCCCTCATTGAACCCTGAATTGATATGGTAAGTGCAAAATTAAGTTGGTGTGGACACAATAAAGGTGTGGACACAGTACAAGTGTGGACACAATACAAGTATGGACACAATGGTATAATCTTCAAGGAAGAACTTTTCACAAGGGTTCCAATGAAAACACTTTGTCTAAATCAGACAAATATAAAATTCACCTTTTTTCAGCCTATTTGATATTTTTATATATCTACATATAGTGTTCTTCCTTTGTCTAAAGTTTCATCAAAATCCTTCAAGTGGATTAAGAGGAGTTGTGCATACGAGGTAACCCATACATAGGGAATCAATGAAAACTCAAAGTCGAATTATCTCCCCTTCCTGGTTTCTGACAATAATTATATTACTTCATGCACATCTCCATATAGTGTTCTCACTTTGTGTAAAGTTTAATTAAATTCCTTCAAGTGGTTTAAGAGGAGTTGCGCTTACGAGGTAACCCATACACAGGGAATCAACGAAAAGTCAAAGTCCAATTATCTCCCCTTCCTGGTTTTGGACAATAATTATATTCATTCATGCATATCTCCATACAGTGTCCTTCCTTTGTGTAAAGTTTCATCAAAATCCTTCAAGTGATTTATGAGGTTCGAGTTGTGCTTACGAGGTAACCCATAAATAGGGAATCAACGAAAAGTTAAAGTCAAATTATCTCCCCTTCCTGGTTTTGGACAATAATTATATTCCTTCATGTACATCTCCATATAGTGTCCTTCCTTTGTGTAAAGTTTCATCAAAATCCTTCAAGTGGTTTAAGAGGAGTTGCGCTTACGAGGTAACACATCAATAGGGAATCAACGAAAAGTCAAAGTCAAATTACCTCCCCTTCCTGGTTTCGGACAATAATTATATTCCCTCATGCACATCTCCATATAGTGTCCTTCCTTTATGTAAAGTTTCATCAAAATCCCTCCAGTGGTTTAAGAGGAGTTGCCCTTACGAGAAGTGTGGACAGACAGACAGACAGACGGACGGACAGACAAACAGGGTGATTCCTATATACCCCCCAAACTTTGTTTGGGGGGGTATAAAAAATTTTTTAGATACACCCCTTTTGGGCCCCATTTATCTCAGGAACAGTACATGCCATGTGAAAATGCAGATTGAAAGAAATCCCATCAAAATCTGATTAATAATAAAGATTCTACATTCAAATATGTGATAACACCAAATTTAGCCCTCTTTGACCCACAGTAACCAAAACCCATCCCATTCCATTTGTGCCAAAGAACATTGTGTTGAAATTTCATAAGGATTGGTCGTCTGGAACATAAGTTATTTACAGAAAACTTAAGTGTCTACAGACGACGCCGACAACGACAGCACCATACCATTATACGACCACAAATTTTTTTGCGGTCGTATAAAAAGTTGCACAGTTTGGAATATCTTCTTGAACAACATCAAACATTTTGAAAAATAAATATATAATTTTTTTCAAATTTTGTCAACTTACACCACACCATTAAATATCATTTACATTTTTGTAAAATCCTGAATTTAGCAATAAATTTGCAGTTATTTCATGGATCATAGAATCTTAAATAATTTCACATACTTGCAACTATATGTAACTCCAGTGCAAAGTTAGAACTAAGTTTAAAGTGACAATAAATGTTAAAATATAAATATATATTTTCAATTTAAACTACATGACTATATTGCACATTGCAGTTTTTGTTATAAAAAGTCATGAAAATGACAGGCTATAAGTTTCTGTATATTACCGTTTTTGTTATATTGAGCCATGTAAATGGCAGAGTGGGTAATTGGCTTTTTGACAGTTGAAATATCCGTAATGGAGTCCCTAAAACTAGGAAGGCACATGGAATCCACAATATAACAGTCTTTTGAAAGCATGGAGAAAAATCTGGATCAGTTGTATTCCATGTTTGTTGGATGTCCTGAAATAAAAAACAAAGCATTAGAACCAGCAGTAAATTTTTATACAATACTGAACATCAGATGTTACTCATATACTGAATAAGGATTATGTCCTGAAATAAAAATCAAAGCATTAGATCCAGCAGTAAATTGTTATACAATACTGAACATCAGATGTTACTCATATACATTTACTGAATAAGGATTATGTCCTGAAATAAAAACAAAGCATTAGATCTTAACCAGCAGTAAATTGTTATACAAAACTGAACATCAGATGTTACTCCTATACTGAATAAGGATTATGTCCTGAAATAAAAACAAAGCATTAGATCCAGCAGTAAATTGTTATACAAAACTGAACATCAGATGTAACTCATATACTGAATAAGGATTATGCATTAATGAAGCTAAAAATCTCATACTGTATTCATATTTTTGCAGAGGTCGAAATTAACGGACGCTAAGACGCAAAATGCGTGTGGAAAATATCAATTGCGTCTGCAGATTTAAACACGGGGCAAAGTTTTGCGTCTGAACATTTTAGATCCGATAGTTTACAGATTCGAAAGTAGAACTGGTTTCCGTCTGTTCCCGTCTTTAAATTGCACTTCCGCGAAAGCTTCACTCAGAAGATTTCGCGGGAGAAATCAAGGGCGGTAACACCAGACTAGTCAGTTGGTCTGAATATTCGGAACCTTTCGGTCTTCTTCCGAATCACAATATGCGGTGCTCCGCACATTGGAAATTTTTCGATAGGACAGTAGAAAGGTTGTTTACACTGTACACAGTATCGAACATGATTTCGAATTAGTTTAAGCGAATAAATAAAAATGTTAGTGACAGTCAAAGTAAAGTCAGGAAAACGTTGGATACGGAGAGCCCAAAATTAAAACAGAAGTCCCTGTGAGACGAGTTCACTGAAAACTGTGAAAAATGTCCTAGTCAAACTGCATGAGTTACGCTCATTAATGTTATTAATATTGTTTAAACATTTTTACAGTTTTATTCAAAACACAGTCACACCTTGTCATCTACGAGTATTAAGAATCTCTGTGATGGATCTATCTACCTGTATCCTAAAATATGACCAGGTTTACTGACAAAAGTTTGACAATGATCGTTGATGATAAAATTGTTAGGATACAGTACAGCCAGAGACTTACCATGATGAATCACCGTGATAGACGTATCACTCTGCCTAGTGAAATGTGTATATTTTAATTCCTGATTGATCTATCAACATGGTATTTTTATACGACCGCAAAAATTTTGCGGTCGTATTATGGTATAGCGCTGGCGTCGGCGTTGGTGTCGGCGTCTGCGTCTGTGGACAGCACAACTTTAGTTCTAGTGAACGGATTGTTATCAAATTTTAGTATGATGTTTGTTGGCACAAGCTTAAGCCCGGGTTTTAATTTCGCGTTCCCTGCCCAACCCGTTCTTGAAAAAGAGGCAAAAAAGGGGCCAAAAAGGGGTAAAATTAGGTATTTTCGTGTCTGTGGACAGCATAACTTTGGTTCTAGTGGATGGATTGTTTTCAAATCTTAGTATGATGTTTCTTGGAACATTCTTGAGAAACGTTTTT
>MJUU01047051.1:11078-23857 GCA_002080025.1 Modiolus philippinarum | reverse complement strand
AAAAAGAAATTCAATGTATTCCAAGTAGGAGTTTTATCTCCGGGTTTAATTCGCTGTGAATAATTAAGCTGTTAGCGTTAAGGAAGTGTTTTGAAGAGCAAATCCCAACATTTTAAACAACTCGGATGATTAAAAAATGGTTCAAAGGTGAGGAATTATGTTGAAAATTTATTTGACTTTAGAACTGCGATGTATAACCTAATTTTACAAAAAGAGACTGCCATACAAGAACGGATACACGTAGATTACACCCCACTCGACCCTGAAATCGATATTTTGGGAATCGCCGAAAATGGTCTGCGTTTTGCAGGTCAGCATATGCGTTATACCAGAGACATGTATTATATCCGTCTCTGGTTACATCACATAGAATAATTGTATAAAATCTAGCTACGGGGAAGTCCTTTTTTGTGTTAGAGACATATTTTTTCTCTGTTTGTATGTAATATAACAATTTAGATAATGTCATCTTTTAACTCGCTGGTTAGGAGCAAGTGAATCGCGTTCGGATCTCCGTTGCTGTAGACATTTAACACTTCCTGTTTGCCGATACTTCGACATACAACGTTTACTCGCTATGACTGGGAATTAAGATGGAATTTGTGATTTCGTATTTGGTCAGAAGCTTTATAATAATCAGTTGCAACATGTAAACTGTTACTAAATCTGTCATACAAACACGTCTGATGCCAATGCGTTGATGTTTAACTAAAACAGACCACCGGTTAGAAATGTTCGTCATGAATATTTGACCAAATTAAGCATTGAAATGACAAGGTGTAACGTATGTAATTTTCAGGTCTGTTGTGCTACCACTTCCTGTTTGTCGATAATTTGATGTTCAAATATAGCAAGAGTTTTTTTTGTGGTAAGTTTTCTTGACTTGTATAAGTGGGAAAAGTGGGAATCATTTCATATTTGGTCCGAATCTTAAAGATAAATTGAGTGGTTGGTTTAAGGTGTTTAGGCCAATTACACTTCTACTCCCTTTTATAGGTAACAAAATACCGAAGTTACTGTGAATTTATTTTCTGCATATGCGCATTTCAATAATTGATGTCTCATCAGTGCAGATCAAATAAAAACATTTAGAAATTATGTGTAAAAGCTGATAAAGAAAAAATTACCAAAAGGGTCTAAAAGGGAATGCCAAAATCATCTAAGGACAGATATACTCCCTATCATGCCTATTATAGAAATATGTCAAAATGAGACTGGGGAGTGGGGTTATTCATTTGTGGCCTGGAGGGCAACAGTAACTCTAATTGATTGAACGGTTGTGTACATATTGTTTTGCTTTTGACGGGTTTATACTAGCTTGTCTTTCTTTCAAAGGCTTCAGTTGTGTAAAAGGAGATCATAAGCTGGTATTGCTTTCGATGGTTTAGGTTGTAAATGCATTAAAAAGGTGATCCATAGTTTTGCACAGTTCAAGAAGAATGCACTCTTCAAGTGTGTGCCATACTGCCTTTAAACGGTTCAGGTTGTATGTTGTTTAAGATCCCTATGGCTACTGTGTTATGCTCTAAATCATCGTTTCTGCTCTGAATCAAATTCAAGGTTTGTTCTTACGGTTGGCTGTCTGGTCAAATATTGCCTTGTTTTGGACAGTTTTGGAAACATTTAGTTTAACGATGTGCCACCATTGTATTACTTTCAATTTGGTTGTAAAGCTTATCTTGCTTTGGAAAGTGACCTTTAAAAAGTCCATAGCCTTGCTTGCACTGGGTAGTTTATGAGTTGGCTTTGGCGGATTTGGTAGTTGTAAGGTGTTTAATGGCTTCTGGATTTGGCCAATTTGGTAGTTTTAAGATTGTTTATATGTTCTCTGCCTCTAGACAGTTGGGTGGTATTTGGGTTTATGGAGTTTTGTCTGTATTTGGTTTTAAGGTGACTTTAAGCTTATGTTGTGTTGCTTTAGAAGTTTTGGATGATGCTTATGTTTTTTTTATACTGGTAACTACCGTATCTTGCTATTTATTGTGGAGAAGGATGAGTAGCAGTCGGATTTTATTTGGTCAGTTTGGTGGACAATGAGGTAGAATTTTGCTGTAAGAAGTTTCTAGCTTCTCAGACTTCCGATGGTTAGAAAGGTTTTGGTTTCAAGGTAGTCCCTAACTTGTCTTGCTTTAGATAGTTTGGTTGGTATTTAAGGTCCTGCATAAGTTGAAAATGACAAAGTCCAAAACAGGTAAAAAATCTCGAAACAAGAGGCTCTCAAGAGCCTGTATCGCTCACCTGGACCATGGCTGACATAGATAAAAGGCATTTCCAATAGGAAAAACAAAACATAAAATTTAGCAGAATATTTTTTTTTCTAAAATTACAGTATTCTTGTTTGGTTGCCATGGCAACCGAAAGATCCACCATCCATTACAACCCATAACAGAACCCCATTCAAAAAAAAAATTGGGCAGGGGTTCCCCTTATAAGCAATGTAATACATGTTGCTAAAATTAAAACTTGAGGATCACAATTCAAATAAATATTCAAAAAATTTGGGCAGAGGTTCCCCTTAAATCAATAGGGCCAATGTAAAAACTATGTTCCCGCTGGCGGCCATCTTGGATGAGGTATGGACCTGCCGGATACCTTTTTTGAAAGGGACCATCTAAGGACTATTGTGGCTTAGTTTAGTTTTAATTGGAATAGTAGTTTCTGAGAAGATCTTTGAATGTATTTTCCATAGGGTCCAATGTCATAACTATGTTCCCCCTGGGGGCAATCTTGGATGAGGTACAGAACTGCCGGATACTTTTTTTGGAAGGGACCATCTAAGAACCATTGTGACTAAGTTTTTTATAGTTGGACTGGTAGTTTCTGAGAAGATCTTTGAATGTCTTTCACATGGGTCCAATGTTAAAACTATGTTCCCCGCTGGCAACCATCTTGGATTAGGTACAGACCTGCTGGATACCTTTTTTAGAAGGGTCCATCTAAGGACTATTGTGTCTAAGTTTGGTTATAATTGGACAGGTAGTTTCTGAGATGAAGATCTCTGAATGTCTTTTCCATAGGGTCCAATGTTAAAACTATGTTCCCCGCTGGCGGCCATCTTGGATGAGGTACGGACCTCCGGATACCTTTTTTGGAAGGGACCATCTAAGGAACATTGTGACTAAGTTTGGTTTTAATTGGATTGGTAGTTTATGAGAGGAAGATCTTTCAATGTCTTTTCCATAGGGTACAATGATAAAACTATGTTCCCCGCTGGCGGCCATCTTGGATCAGGTACAGACATGCCGGATACCTTTTTGGAAGGGATCATCTAAGGACCTTTGTGACTAAGTTTGGTTTTAGTTGGACAGGAAGTTTCTGAGAAGATCTTTGAATGTCTTTTCCATAGGGTACAATGTTAAAACTATGTTCCCCGCTGGCGGCCATCTTGGATGAGGTACGGACCTCCGGATACCTTTTTTAGAAGGGGCCATCTAAGGACCATTGTGACTAAGTTTGGTTATAATTGGAGTGGTAGTTTCTGAGAAGAAGATCTTTGAATGTCTTTTCCATGGGGTCCAATGTTAAAACCATCATCCCCGCTGACAGCCATCTTGGATTAGGTACGGACCTATCGGATACCTGTTTTAAAAGGGACCACCCAAGGACTAATGGGGCCAAGTTTGGTTACAATTGGCCCAGTGGTTTCAGAGGAGAAGACCTTTGAATGAAAAGATTACGACAGAAGGACGACGGACGGACGGACGCCAAGTGATGGCAAAAGCTCACTCTGGCATAGCCAGGTGAGCTAAAAAGGAATAATTGGTAAACAAATTACAAAGTTGTCTGGACTTTGATATTTTAATGTTACACAACCTTCTGCAATATTAATGTATCAATATATATATATAAATGTATAATTGAACTGTTACATTTATATTTACAAATTTGTACCTATAGTCATTTGACTTTGGTATTAAACATATATATATACATCTACAATATGTAAGTAAGTTCCTGCATGTGTTTCATGAAATTCAAAGCAGTGGTTTAGGAGGAGTAGTTGATATCAACTTTTGTTTACAGGAAAATGGACAGACGGAAGGACATATGGACACCATGAACACTATATACCTATACCTCCCACAAACTGGGGATATTAGGAAGAGAAAACGAAAAGGTTTCTGCTTAATGGAGAAGGGGATAAACCAGTTTGGAACAGCTTGATGTTAAAAGGAAGGCAATTCACCTGAATATCCATGTTGCTTATGAATTGCTCAGTCCTACTATTAAACAGTTGAGAGATAAGAGAAGTGGAACCTGGCGCATCTGCTCAGTATAGAAAAGGTGGTTTTATTTCTGCTCTAGGTTCAAGTGGTATTTAGTTTTCAGGTCATGTTTATCAACAGGTTAGGTTTTATTTGGTGCAACAGTGGTCCCTGGCTTGTTTGCTTTGTGATTTGAGCAGTATTTGATTCCAAGGTGATCATTTGTTTGTTTGTTTTTTTTTATTAATCACATGGAATGTGGTTTCAAGATGGTCATTGATGATTTTTGCTTTAGATGGTTTGGTTGGCATATAAATGTATGCTTTAGGCTGTAAGTTTTTGGTCTCATGGTGACTTCAAGATGAAGAACAATAAAAGCTTTGTTGCATTGCTTTGTTATTCCACGTATTTTTTTAATTTTCTCATGTGCATTTACTCCATATCCTTTCATGCCATTCATGGTTCATTATAATGTTCCCTTGTATTAATTCTAAGGGCTTGGAAAGTATTTAGTTTTATGGTAGTTTTAAGTTAGCCGGTGGGGTTAAACTGTTATAGCTTCAAAGTAATGCTGGTCATTTGCTCTTCATGCTTTGAAAAGTTTCATTGTACTTGGTATTGTATCAAAGTGGCCACTAGCTGTTTTTGCTTTGGATAGTTTTTGTGGTATTTGTATTGATATTGATACACAAATGTAAACTCCAGAGCAACTCCCAAAATGAAGACATTTATTAACTCCCTCCATCGTAGTTTTGTCCTTAGCTATGTTTGATATTACTGATTGTTCGGATTTCGTTTGGTTTTATGCATTTCAAACCTTTTTGAAATTATGGATTTCCTATGTTTTGGTTCTAGTGCTGCTGATGAGGAATAAATTTCCGAAATTGCCATACAGCTCATTGAAATTATTACAGATGAAGGTTAACATATGTGTTATGGTCTCATGTTCATTTACTCCATATCCTTTCGTAAAATATTTATGTCTACTGAACTATTATTAGCATGTGACCAAGTTTGATTTGTTTCAGTGAAGAATACTCAAGCTATGATCAGGCAGCAACAGTGGGATGTTTAGCCCAATGACATAACAAACATATGTATAGACAGACCTTCATACTCCGATCTTTTTAGCAGTATGGGCATAATAAAGAAAATACAAGATTTAAATGTCTTTATTTATGACATAGTGTAAAACATCTAAAAACTAAACTGAAGTTAAAAATGTGAATTAAGAATTAAATGGAAGAAAGACATGTTAAATGAAAATTGATGTTATACCTAATTGTCTACTTCTAGAAGGTATAAAATTCACTATACAAAAATTTAAAATTAATTCTCCATTTATTTTTTGAGTATGATTTTTACTACTTGATATCAGGTCGAGTCTACAAAATATTACAGAATTAGGTGTACTGTACATCAATGAAATGTAATGTAAAATGTAAGTAAAAGTAAACAAGTCATGATTTATGTAATTGCTCAAGCACCAATATTGTCAATAATGCCTTTGTGCATTTTATAGCATTTTATACAAATTAAACTGAAATTCTACACAGCTTTTCTACGACTCAGGGACAAAAATATAAACAATACATCTTATCCAGCCTACTTTGTAGATTACACCTTCAATAACTAAGAAAGTGTTTTTTTGTCTTTTCTGTAAATATTGTAACTTGGGATATACATGTTATTATCCATTGAAAGTTCATTATTTAATTCAATTAGTTGTCTTTCATTTTCTCAACAGTGCTCTCAACATAAAATAATGACACATCAAAATTTTGCCTAATCCAAAAACCAATGTCATTTTACACATTATCTATCTCACTTTATATAAATTTTTAGAGACTTGATTTTTAATCATGTTTTCCCTAGAACTACCTACAGCCTGATTATTGATAGGATTTGATTTCAGTGATTACACAAATGCCAAGATAATGCAATAAAAAATTCTCTTGTGAAGTTTATATCACATTTTATTTCTAAGCCAGAAATTATGGTATAATTTCCAAAGGTCCTGTCTTAATTAAATCAATGTCCTACCAAAACAAATCAAGATAACATACATGTTTTGCTTTATGCCTGTTTTTCATTATCGATGCTATATTGTCAAAGATAACTACACAGAATTCATTCATATTTTGCATTCAAGATCATCACAAGGAGCTGCGGATTTAACAAAAAAATTGCTTCCAAAATACATCATATTTTCAATATGGGCTAAGTTTCCTGAAATCAGAAACATAATTTGTATTTTATTAGGAAATATACAACAAATGTTTAGTAATAAAACCAGAGGCTCCCAGGAGCCTGTATTGCTCACCTGGCTTTCAGCTGCCACAATCAAGGTAACATTGTAAGTTATACAGTTGATCTTCAGTTTCTCAAACTTTCGTAGCTCAAACACCTCCAATATCTTGATCTGTTTTTAAAGTCTGATCATGTTTTACTATATTTCTTTGTTGGGCTTTTTGGACAAAAAACAATCTTGCTAAGGACCACTTTCGACACCAGTTATGAAGTCGAGATGTCATTTTGTAAATGGCAGTCAACAAACAATTTTCAACATCGGTTTTGAAGTCGCAACAACAATACATGTATCTACTTGGAAATCAAATTTCATTAGAATCGGACAATGTTGAATTTTCCCGCCTTTTTTGGCGGCCATTTTAAAAATGGCATTCAACAAACAATTTTTAACATCAGTTTTGAAGTTACGACATCAAGACCAATTTGGAAACCATATGTCATTGAAATCGGACAATGTTGAATTTTCCCGCCTTTTTTGGCGGCCATTTTGAAATGGGGGTCAACAAACAATTTTCAACACCGGTTTTGAAGTCGCAACATCAATATCTATTTGGAAACAAAATTTCATTGAAATCGGACAATGTTGAATGTTCCCGCCTTTTTTGGCGGCCATTTTGAAAATGGCAGTCAACAAACAATTTTCAACATCAGTTTTTAAGTCACCACAGCATGGCAAACATTTCATCAATTTACACTTAACCTTCATCTTTTATAGTTTTGGAAATAAAAGACGAAAAATACGAAAATTTTAAAAATTTTGTGAAAAAAGGGCAATAACTCCTACAAGGGTTTATGGATTTTCTTCAAAATTTCAGGGTGGGTAGATCTTGGTATGCTGATCATTTTTGCAATTTACACTTGACCTCTATTTGTTACACTTTTTGAAATAAAAATAAAAAATGCAAAAATTTTGAAAATTTAACAGAAAAAGGGCTATAACTCCGAGATGGGTTTTCAGTTTTTCTTCAAAATTGCATAATGGATAGATCTCATCATGCTGATCATTTTTACCCCGTCAGATTTTTGATACCTGTCATGGTTTTCGAGTTATTAGCCAAAAACTGCAATTTACCCCTATGTTCCATTTTTTAGCAATGGCGGCCATGTTGTTCAACAGAGGGACAACTGAACATCAGTTTGAGAAGCCATACCCTGATGATGATTCAGGCCAAGTTTGGTTACATTTGGGCCAGTGGTTTCAAAGGAGAAGATTTTTGAAATTGTTGACAGACAGACAGACGGACTACGGACGCATAGTGATGGCAAAAGCTCACATGGCCTTTAGGCCAGGTGAGCTAACAAAAAACAAGAACACAGAGGGTAAAGGTCACCAGAAACAAGGGTTTAGGAGTGGGTCAGGATGTTACTGACATGTTGGAGAAGGTCAAGAAAAGGGGTATCAAGGGTAAGAGGACTGGAGTTCACACAGATACAGGGTGATGTATGATAGATATTCAAGTTTATAAGCAATTATCTTAAACAAACCACATCATAATAAGAAAAAGTTAAGGATCTACATGCAAATATATGAATACACTAGGATGAAACCTGCTTGACCACTAATACATAACCTCAAAATTCATTAACTTTCCTTTTCTGTGAAAGAATGTCATATTACAATTCACTGCTCCAGAAACTAAAGCATTATTGGTAGAGGGTAAGCCAAAATAAGTTGATTGGTCAAGAATGTCATAAAACATTACGTCAATGGTTGAAAATCAATTATTTCTACACCAATATTTGAAATACAATCAACGACATAACATTTTGTGACATTCTTGACCAATCAACATATTTTGGAGTACGCTCTACTCATAACTCCCAAGTTCCTGAAATTCCTAATTGTAAAAAAGATCCTTTATTAAGAACAATGCAAATGAAATGAAAAGGTGCAAACAAATAGAACACAATTTAATACAATTGCAAAATTTTGCAGTTGTAAAATGGAATAAATACTACATACATATGATTAAAGTGGATTTCTTTCTTATCTATACCATGAATGGTAGAATAGTGTTTCAAACATTCCCATAAACTCCTTTTTGAGATAAACTGCCTTAAATATAAGGTTTAGCCTAATTAAAACTTTTCGCTTAAAAATTTGTTTAATAATTCTGTTTTTCTGAAAAAAATTCATTTTTTCTAATATTGCAAATGACAATTTTGGATAGTAAGAATAAACAGTAACTTATAGATTCTCATCCGACCTGCATCATTTATTCTACAATTGCATAAAAAAAAATTGGAAACTGAAAAATCATGTTTTATAACAATGTTGCCATTTCTGTAGACTATGATTTCATCCAAATATGGTAAAGAATAAAATAAAATATACAAGCCTGTATTTTACTGTCAAGTTGGATGAGAACACACTAACAATAATTTTGTGGCCTAAATTACATTTGATTGGCTCCCAGTCTGATTTTGTTGAATGAATAAATTCAATATGAATACGGAATACAATTTCTGACAACATTAATCAAACTGAAAAAGAAGAACTTTTCAAATAATATGCATAAATTGCTTCATAATATATTCATATTGTTTTACACATTTGCTCAAACAACTATAAAATATCCACTCAGACCAAACTAGACATCGGAGAGATGGCAGCCATCTCTGTGGGCCCCGCTGTATATAAGTGCAAATTTAAGTGTGTGTGGACACAATACAGGTGTGGACACAGTATAAGTGTGGACACTACACAAGTATGGACGCCATCCTATCATCAAGATATCAACAGAATGCAACACCCGAAAGCAATAATCTGACCTTGAAGACAAAGGTCAAGGTCAAAGGAAAGACATAACAGTTATAGCCCGGACACGACTTGTCATTAGAAAAGCAAAAATCTGACATTGACGACAAAGGTCAAGGTCAAAGGTCACCAATAATTGTTCATGACACATCGTCTTGGAGTGATCTATCTACGTGCAAAATATCAAAAGCCTATCTCAAAAGACAAAAAAGTTATAGCCCGGACACGACTTTGTTACGGACGGACAGACGGATGGACGGACGCAAGGATGGACGGACGGACAGAGCGATTACTATAGGGCGTCCGCCACTATGTGGCAGGGCCCTAATAACACACACTTAAACAAATCAAATTTTACACATTATTGCCATTCTATTAACATATACAGAAATATGACAGAAATATTGCAATGTATTACCAAAGCATATATATATGATCAGAGTATTACAATCATGTGTATCCAATTGGTTAATAGTATGTATGCCAAAAAAGTATATTTAGCTTTAAAGTTAAATAAAAAATGTAACAAATGAATGAATTTCCTGAACATTTAACATTCTATTTCTTAGAAGTATTTGGTTTTTAACATCTAATACAAAAATACAGAATTCAGCATACCTGTCAACCATCCCATATTCCAGGGAAACGTCCACAAATCCCATATTCCAGGGAAAAGCCCACAAATTCATGGAATCTCCAATATATATATATTACACCACGAAATCCCGTTCACTGCCAAATTTTATCCACTAGAGATATTTAAATTTTTAAATTTTAATGGCAATGCGTGCAGAGCTTTTAAAAATTTTCAAATTTAACTATCAAGAGTGGATAAAATATGGTAATAATCGGGATAAAGTGGTGTAAACTTTTTCTCCAATGATAAATACCAAGAATTGTATTCAAAATAGAGATGGCGGGAAATACCAAAGGGCTTTATTCAACATATGTTGAATATGAAGATTTATCCAACCAGTCAGAACCAGTTTAAACTTCACGTATCATAAGAGAAATGGCGTATATCTCTCTGGAAGGAGGTTTAAAAAATCTTCAATAAGCAAAAAATGTTGAAAAAAGTTGTTAAGGCAATACTGTTGAATTCTTACCAAGATAATTAATCGTACTGAAAACATTTTTTCCCAACAAAATATGACAACCATAGCAAGCCAAAAAGCTGTAAAAAAGTTGTTTTACTTAAATGTGTATTGGTATGAACTTATTTCTCTTCTCATTTCATCACAGTAACAAATTTATAACACAAAATCCTATAGACAAAAAAATACCAGTTTTCTATTTCCATCTATCTAAGAGTTTACATTAGAATTGTGACATCAGTTTTTTCACTTTGTGACAAAAGAAAATCAGCAATGTTTATGATATTGTCTGATGGCAAATGGTATTAATTATGTCCATTGATATTGTTCCAAATAGTTTTTCAATTTTTAAATCTTGTCAATTTTTAAATCATTTTTCTCATCCTTAATCCTTATATTTTTTTTATATCTTATATTCCTTATTTATTTACACATCAACTTAAAATTTTTATATTGAACTTAAAATTTTTATATTAAACGCAAATAAAAATGCCATACCTTAACCATCAGTATATACATCTAAATTATATCACATTCATACATTAAATAGTTGCCATAGGAAAATAAATATAACCATTCTATACATACATATATCATATTATAGTTTAAAATATCATTTATTTCTACAAATATTCTGGTTAATAGTTTTAAATAATCCACAGATATAAAAGTAAGATTATTAAAAAAAAAATGTCCCCCATTTTTAACTCTTATAAAATACTAATATAAACAAACATAAAAACAACTCCTTTTCTTTAAATTTCATGATTAAAATAAAATATTCTATACATCAACACTTAACAAATAGCATGTCTTCCTCATATAGTTCACTCAAATATATATGTTTAAAAGGTAGATAGACACTGTTGTGCTGTGCAATTCAATCACCAATTTGAAAAATAAAGAGTTGGATACATGTAAGGTTTTTACTTTTGGGCCACAACAGCCATAGGACAGCTTTTCCTTTGTTATGTCATTATTGACTGACAGATTGAAACGTCATTTTTGCCTACTTTGCCGTGAATCGGCTCCATCTTCCAGTAAATAATGTTTAATCAAGACACTTTGTGAAATGTCTCCATTAAAAGCATGGCGACATATTCATATTATCGTTGTAATTTATAAATCATATCATAAACTATCAGTTTACAAAACTGTATACAAATCTCATGGATAAAAGGTTTATTTCTATTTAACTAAAAATTATCTTCATATATTTTTCCCGTGCATTCTATGTACATTTAGGTAAAAAAATCTCTTAAAAAGAACCCAAATTCGACCTCCATCCTAGGAATAACAAGCATGATGTCCCATACTTTTGATTATAGATTTCAGGTTGGTAGAATTGGTTGTTCAATTGTGCCAACATAACAAAATCTCATGGATATGAATATTACTATCTATCTACCTTAAGTATATATCAGACTGACTTCTGTGACCATTCCAAGATTTATGCTAAATCTCAAGGTCCAATTATAGATAGATATACTTATAATTATGATTCCTTCATTTTGACATATTTTTCTGTCTATGACTTTAAAATTAAAACTGGAAAGATTATTGTCAAAATGCTATTCTATCTTTGACACCTTTTTTTACTACATTCTTTGTAAATATTATTTAACGTTTAGAAATTTCATATTACAAATGAAACAAGAGTAGGAAGCAGTTTGAAACAAAAACTAATCCCTCCCTCATTTGTTGTTTTTTATTGTGTAATAATATGAGGACTCTACAAGTTCTACTATAACCAAGATCTGGACCAACAGATGAACCTGTCAAATGCTATATCCCCTCCCTATCTCTATGTGTAGGTAGGGTGATAATATAGGTATTATAACCACAATCATATACTTGAATTGGTGAAGAAAAGTTGACTCAACAGAACCAAGTCGGTGTATTAAAAAATCAAAGGAATACAGTTTAGTTTCCTACTTAAATTAAAATCTGTTGTATCTCAATAATGAAAACAACCTGTGAGTTTTCTTCTTTTTTCACATTTTAAACAAAATTCATATCTTTACAACTTGAATTGTATCTTGTTTTCCAGTCTATACTACTTTAAACATTATTTCAATTCAATGTTTTTAGCACAATTACTAAATCCCAATGAAGCCCAACAGAAATATACATAGAATAATGGAAGTTTTGTTTTTGATACAAGAAATATTGGAGAACAATAATGGACGAACCCCTTGTGGGCGAGTCATTATTGGAGCCAATATTTCTTGTATCAAAAACAAAACTTCTATTATTCTTTTGATTGGTAATTAACTAAATCATTTAATAGAACAAATTTTGAAAGAGTGAAATTGACTAGTATTGATTAGCAAAAGAATTAGTACGATCCGGTAAGAGTTTCTAAAGATGTATATTTCTTTTGTTTCATTGATTCTGATTGACAAAGAAGGC
>MJUU01047051.1:0-11004 GCA_002080025.1 Modiolus philippinarum | reverse complement strand
GATAATAATGGACATGTCTATTGTGGGTTTGAATAATACATGTAGTATTACAAACAAAACTTGTTTTATTTTCTTTAAAGGTAATCTAAAAGAACATTGCATTTTATAAAACAAAATTTTAAATAAAAGAAATAAAATTTGTGAAATTTATTGTATTTTTTTTGGTTAGTTTGCAATAAAATCTTTATATACATGTACATGCTGTTGATGTGGGTGGCACTTCAATATTTTTGCCTTTTTTATACAGACAGTTACAATACAGGAAATATTGACATGATGAGATCAAACAAAACTTGCAAAAATTTACAATAAAACAAAATATCGCTGCAATGTCTTACAAAGATTTTTTTTAACACATCTTCCCTGAAAAATCATTCAGATGGCTTTAGAGGTAAAGTTTGACTACAGCAGTTAAAACTATGGGAAGCATTAGACACATCTCTGATTCATCATAGTTTTTGTTACACTAAATACACACATATTCACATAAAATATAATTGCACAAGTGCTAGCGATAGATTTTTCAATATTCCTTTCTTAACACACACAAAACATTCATAACAGTTGGCCCCAGTCACATCACAAACTCGCTTATAATAAAACTCTCAGAAACAATAATAAATATGTCTATCTAAACGATAAATTGATCTAAAATGCCTATATAAGTACTCCATATGATGTTATGTGTTAGCACTGTTTTCTAGTATCAAGCCTCTGTGTGTTAATTTTTCTCTTAGTGTGTTGAATATTTCAAGCTGCTCTTCTGTTGTCAATAACCAAATACTCTGCAATATCTTCTGGGGGTTAGGTGCCCTGTAACAAAATACAAAAAACATAAATTAGATACAATAGAACTTTGATACCTCAAAAACCACAGACATCTAGAGCCCATTTTCTGGTCTCTTTGTTAAAGTGTAAACATTGCTCGACCTCGATAGCTGGAACACTTCTCTAGCTCGAACTGTTTTCATTGGTCTCTTGGGTGTTCCAGGCATTGAAGTTTGACTGGATATAGATTCTCCTACAGATAGGAGAAATTTTAAAATATTTCCTTGCCAGAGATAGAAATATTTTGATTTTCAACATATGAGCTTTAATGAGCATATGAAATCAAAATTTTACCACCAAGAGTAAAGAAATATTTGTTAAATCATGATCTAGCTAAATGACAATGTTTTTCTCCTTACAGTGCCTAAGAAATTGATTTGAATGTAAAACTATGTCGCAAAATTTACAAAGTCACTTAACCGTGTAAATGAGGTTAGGGTCAGATGACAAGTGGCAGACTTTCATGCACCCACTAAGTTACATCAATACACTAAATACAATGAATCTATGTATAACAAATCCAGAGAAATCAACTTGAATGTGAAACTATGTCACAATTTTTATGAAGTCATTGAACCATGAAGACAAGGTCAAGGTCATCTGAAACATATGATGCTGGAAAGCTTACACCATAAGCTACCTGTGGACAAAAGATGTTGCATATAAGTAATATGCTTTAAAAGTTTAATTAAGGTTTTAAGAAAGTTTACGACGCCACCATTGTTGCAGCAGGAGAGTAATACCTATGTCTCGCTTTCAGCGACTTTCGTCGCAGGAGAGACAAAAATTACGGAATTATCATAATATGGTTTACTGATACATGTTTTTACAGAATACTTGCCTGATAAAACTGGTATAGTAAACATGAACAAATGTAGCCATAAGGAATTGACAATCAAACCTGTCCATTATTCCTCCATGTCCTGGAATTGTATCTCCAAAATCCTGTAATAACAAATGTATACATAACTATGATTTCATGATGCTAAAACTCTATTTTAAGGTAGTATGAGCGTCACAGATTTCAAAAGCATTTCGATATCCTCGGGTTTTATCCACCCAATCAGGGTTTAATTTTGCACATGGATCATATTTTCTTGGTCATAGGTCACTTAAACATGCATAAAATAGACAATGTGCAAAATTTTATTAACTTCCAATTATATTTTTATATATTTCAAGGCATATAAACAGCTAATGGAGAATGAATGAACACTCCAGAGAGAACTGTTTCCCGTCAAAATTTTGAAGTCTTAGGCCATAAAAAAATAATTTATTGGTTCACAGGCCCTCCCTCATCTAGTTTGAGGCTTGAAAAAAGCCCCTCATTGACCCTATTTTTTGCCATTTCAATAAAATAAAAATAAAAAATCACCTCCCTCACTACATTTTTGGTGGTTTTTACAATGTAAAAAGCTGCCTCATCTATTTTTTGGTAAATAAAAAGATAAAAAAAATCACCTCCCTCCCTCATCATTTTAAATGAAAAATGGCCTGAGAACCAATTAATTAATTTTGTATGGCCTTATATCTCAAAAACTCTTACATGGATTTTCAATTTTTTTTCAGAATTTTTATTCTAATTACAAAATTTCTGACACTCATACTCTCTTAATAGGAATGCCTCATGTTTGTTTTGTTTGTTTTTTTTTTTTGTTTTGGGGGGGAGGCTGGGGGTTACTTAATATTATATTTTATTATTTTATTTTATTATCATAATTGTGTCCTTATGTTCGACTCTGATCTATATAGCTAAGAGAGACAACATTTATAAAGTTCTATCTTATTATGTATTATGTATTAGTGTCTCTGTAAATCATGTTCTTCTCTTGTATATGTTGCTCTCATTGCCCTTGTGGGCTCCTGATTTGGAAATAAAGATATGTTATTATAAAGAAGTCTTTATTTCATTATTATTCAACTCCTCTCTGTAAGTTTAGATATTATACTGCATCTTCCTCACAAGAAGATTTTCATTAACACTTCTAGTTATGTGTTTCACTGAGCTGTTTGTGCAATGTGACAATAAGTTATACATTTTGTACTTTCTATGTATTCATGTTACTGTTAATCATTTGTTATCATATACAGTTGAATTTCAATTACTTGAACTGTAATAGGGTCTGTAAGTCTTGTTCAATTTTGAAATTTCCAGGTACATAATTTGTACCTCAAAGTTGCATTTTAATCCAAAAACATATGACGTTCAATCAAAAATTTTGACGTCATAATGCTGCAATGTCATGTTTTGGTGGGAAACGTTTTCAAATTGAAATTTTATTGCGAGTTCCTGGGGGTGACATAACGAGACTTACAGACCCAATAACTTAGATACCATGAATGTCTAAAACCTTCTTTGTTGTCCCTTTGTTTAAGTTCAAAATATATTTCGTTCTCAATATCTCAAACACCACTCTAGCTCCAAATGTTTTCTGGGTCCCTTGAATGTTTGAGCCATGGAAGTTCGACTGAAATCTTAAATTCTGGTTTTCTCTGCCTACTTACTTTGATTTTAAATGCTCTTTTAAATCCACTTGCAAAGAATCCACCAAATGGACCGATGACTGATGCAAATAATGACATGGATATAGAATGTAACATGAATGGGTATAATGTGATTGTCTTCCAGGGAATTCCAACCTAAAAATAGATCAATTTAAAAATAAAATGTCACATGAATGGTACTATGTCATTACCATCCTGGGAATTCAAACATAAAAATAGAACAGTCATAAATAAAATGTAACATGAATGAGTAACATGTGACAGTCTTTCAAGGAATTCCCTCCTAAAAAAAGAAACATTAACATGAAGTGGTATAATGTAATGGTCTAGGGTAATGGATTTTCAGGGTATTACCTTCAAGAAAAAGAACCAGGGAATTCAAATCTGAAAATAGGGGCATTAAAACTCACATGAATTGATTTTAAAATTTTGCAGTTTTTTAAATTTCCAAAAATAAACTTTTGCACTGAATTTGAAATCAACTAAATCTTTAAGTCAATAACATTTTACAGAGATTATTTGAATTTACTTTACTTTTTACAGCTAATTATTTCATATTAAATTTTCAAGAACAGCTTGGAACATATTTTGGAATGGACAAATTCTGGAAGTCAATCCCATTAGGACATAGATATAGTTCTGTATTGAACATTTATGAATAGACTAGACATCTTTTACCAGTACAGGTATGCTGAACTTACACAAGATAATCAAGAGGGCGGACTTTTTATCCTTTTTTCTTAAAACATGGTTTTTATATCTACTCATTAACTATTGTTCCCTTCCAAAATTCAAACATACCTAAAATTCTACATTTTATAGATATGCATAAATCTATGTAAGAATGTAATAACAGGTGTTTGCAAAGTAAGGACAAATGGTGTTTTAATAAAAATTTTGGTGCTGTAATTGAAGCTGTGCCAACAGAATTAAGACTTGCTTGCATGGAAATAAATATGTGTACCAAGCTGTGTTTTCTCTATTGTTGAAGGATATTTCAGCTATTATATGATCTAAGACATATTGTCGAGAAAAAGGATACAAAACACTTTACTATGCACAGAATAAAAACCAAAAAGACCTCACTTATAACCCTTTATAAAATCTTCATTTTTTAACGGACTCATTTCTTTTCTTATGGTCACAATTTACACACAAACTCAAAATCAACTATACATCTATATTACATTATAAGGTCAAAAATTTTGATTTGATTTTAGATTGTGGCGATAGGAAACTACTGAAAACAAAAATTACTGAAAAAAAATACTTATCAATTCCTTGATAACAGTGACAATGTCATGAAAATTAGCCATGCAATAAGACTTAGAAATTTTTTTTAAAGACTTGCCATTTTTAGACAAAATGCACAGGAATGTTTTAACAAGAGTTGTCAGAAGACAACATAGCTCGCCGGGGATTACAGCGAAGTCGATGCACATTAAATTTCTAATTTGTACATTTTTTAAAAATTGAATGCCATATCACTAAATCCCTACCTTCTGGAAGCAAGGTGAAGTTTTTCAAAAATTGCCATCAACGCAAGTTCAAGGTCAAAATGTGGCACCTCTATAAAGCTCTAATTATAAACACCCTACCACTAAATGTCTACCTTTTAGAAGGAAGGTTTAAGTTTTCCCCTCAGGGAAAGGTCAAGGTCAAAATGTCTACAAATATGGTACTGGTAGAAAGCACTCATAAGAAGAAAGTCACATACCAAATATAAAGATCCTAGCACTAAACAACTGATTGCTAGAAGCGATGTTAAAGCTCTTAAAAATTTGCCTTCAGGCAAATGTCAAGGTCAAAATGACTGCAAATATAATACCGATAGAAAGCTCTCATCATAAGGAAGTCACATACCAAATATGAACATGAACACCCTACAACTAAACAACTGGATTCTAGAAGCAAGTTTTTTTTCTCAAAAATTACCCTCAGGCAAAGTTCAAGGTCAAAATGTCTACAAATATGGTACTGCTAGAAAGCTCATCATAAGACAGTCACATACTAACTATGAACACCCTACTACTAAATGCCTACCTTCTAGAGGCAAGGTTAATTTTTTTTTATTGTCCTAAGGTCAAGGTCAAGGTCAAAACGTCTACAAAAATGGTACCACAAGAAAGCTCTCATCACAAGGTAGTCACATACCAAATATCATCCTAGCTCTTCAGGTCTCCATTCCACAAGCAAGGTTGCATTTTTTGCTGATGCCGACAACACCGAGGTTATGACAATAGCTCTCTGGACATTCGTCCCTGCTAGCTAAAAATTTACTCACTTTTTTTATGTGAATGAAATAATCTGACAATTTCCAAACCAAACACAACTTTTGGTATCAAGGATGTTTTGTTTGACCAGGTTTCCAGTTTAATTTCAAAAAAATTATAAAATTGTAAAGGCAATCTTTGTAAGCAATTTTATTTTATTAACACATTTATTAAAATAAGTTTGCAGTTAATTATTGTACCTGATATTACTCAAATTTATTGAACAGGTTCAGCAAGGCTTAATTTTCTCTGTCCTGTAGGTATATTTTAACACGAATAATACCGACATAATTGACCCGTGACCAGTCAGGTCAATTAAATAGAGTAATATGTAAAATCCTTTTCCAATATTTCCCATCCAAATTTACAATATATAGCTCAATATATTCAGTATAATTGTGTTAATAGCTATATCCATATGAAGATAACTTAACATACATTTATATGTTCATGCATCATGAAGAATTTTTTAAAATGTAACAGTGAAATAAAAATCTACCTCTTTTATTAAAGTCAAAAACATCTTTTACTGACTTTCCCTAAAAATTTGAAATAAACTTCAGAAGCATATTGTGTAAGTGCAATGAATACTCACTAATTTGTTCTGAAATACATTACCAAAGTAAGTTAATGAGTTGAGTAAAATGAAGAAAGGGTTCATGTCTTAGTGTTCTTCCACTTGAGCTGTTTGCAAGTTTTGAACTGTTATTTATCGAACAAAAAATGGTTATTGTTTATAGAGAAAATTTGAAAGTTGAAAATTAAGAGCATAATTGTTATTTCAAACCAATGAAAGACAATTTTGAATATGTGTAAGATTCCCTCTATCAAATTAAAAGAAAATCAAAGAATATTGAGCTGAATGTTCACAAGATATCAACACAATATATACATGGTAGAACATAACAAACTGTCCTTTTGTTCTTAATCTTGATGTCACTGTTAAAAGTCCACTCCATCATACTGACAGAGACTCCATCATACTGATAAACAAACATTTCAAACTCAGTAATTTAAAATAGATTTTCAATGAGTAAGTAAAAAAATGTTTAATTTCAATGTGTGAACTTTTTTACACCTGATTTGACAGTATGTATGGGAACAACTATGTCAAAATATGGAAGTCAGGCATAATTCGACAAACTTTCCCCCATGTAATACTAGACATTATTCCCCTCCCCCCAAAAAATAGTCCTGACAAATGTAAAAATATTCTTAACTACATCTGTAATCTGCTGAATACTTACAACGCTGAAAATTTTCTGTGCTACAGTTGGTAGATTGATTTCTGTCAGAATGAACACAGGATGTCGTTCACACTCATACGATAACTGGTTATTGACATCGTCATAGGATATTGGGCACACAAAATAATCATACTGTACCAGGAAATATGATAACTGAAAAAAAAAATCAATCAATCAATAGCATCAGTTCAATGATTACAAATTAAAAGATTACTTATTTTATCATTTCACTTTTGTCAAAGAGAAAATAAGACATTTCAGATTTTTTTTTTAATTTATGTAAATTAAATATAAAGAACTGCTTCTGAAGCTACAAAATTAGTGTAAATTTTAAAGACAATTGGGAAGACAGAGCCCTAATTAAAGTGAATAGAAATTGTGAAAATTTCTAGCCAATTGCTAGGCATCAAATTAGAAGGTATAATTTCTTGATGTCACATGACCAAACTTGCACCAAATCAATTTCACTGAAATTTGTACTTAAACTTCTCTTTCACTTGTATTATAAACTTACTGCTAAACCAAATATAATTGTTGATACAGCTCCACCAATAAATCCTTCCCATGTTTTCTTTGGCGATAGTTTAATTAGAGGTGTTTTACCAAAGAAAAATCCAAACATGTATGCCATTATATCATTACATATAATCATGGATACAGGGACCAATAACCTGTAATGGAGAAAAAATAATCAGTTAAATTCCATCCTAAGAGAAGGTTTTAGTACGTATGTAGTGCTGCTTACTCTATCTATATGGACTTAAATTTAGCAGAGATATCTTGAAAGAGTAAAATATTGTAAACCTTGTTAAGATGCAAGCATTGAAGAATTTCATATATCTAACGTTAGATTTCACTTTTATGACAAATTTTTGATACTTCTGCGTTTAATTACTAAGATATTGGAACAAACATTTAAGGTTTTGGTAAGATATTGATCTTACAGTTATAGTTGCAAAAAAAAAAATCGAAGAATGTGTCCATGGGACACGGATGCCCCCGCCTCCTTGCAATCGAAACCCTTAAACATTAAAGGCATAACTATGTACAATATATATATATCAAATATTATAAAAAAGGATCTTTCTCCTGTGATAAATAGGCACTGGAACTGGTTTGGTTTTGATATAATGTGTAGTTCCAACAAATAATCTGAGAAACAGTCTTATATGTAATACTTATCTATTTTTAGCAACTGTGACCTTGACCTTGGGGGTATCAACGCTAAAATCTATGGGATTATGTCTTTAGTGATAAGTAAGCAAGTGACCAAGTTTGGTTTTGATCAGATGCAGAATACTAAAGTAATTGTTCGGAAACCAAAATTTTATTGAAATTTTAGTCTATTTTTAGCAACTGTGACCTTGACCTTGGTGCTACCATCCTGGAAATCAATAGGCTTTTGTATTGGTTGATAAGCAAGCATGTGACCAAGTTTGGTTTTGATCCGATGTAGTATACTCAAGTTATCATCCAGAAACCAATTTTATTGAAATTTTAGTCTATTTTTAGCTACTGTGACCTTGACCTTGGGGGTACCAACCCGGAAATCGATAGAATTCCGTCTTGGGTGATAAGCAAGCATGCGACCAAGTTTGGTTTTGATCCGATGTAGTATACTCAAATTATCATCCGGAAACCAAAATTTTATTGAAATTTTAGTCTATTTTTAGCAACTGTGACCTTGACCTTGGGGGTACCAACCCAGAAATCAATAGGGTTCCGTCTAGGGTGATAAGCAAGCATGCGGGGGCATAAAAAAAAATAAAATAAATCAGCAGAAATTGAAAAACAAGAGTGGACCCTAATAGATGTCTCGCCCGTCCCTGCTTGTCACTAAAACAGTCATGTACTACTAAAGAGCAACCTACAAGCCAAATATTTTTACCGTACCACTTACAGTAATTAAAAACTATTCTAATCAGAAGCACTTAACTTTGTTCACTAGACCCTGAAATTGAGGTCAAGGTCAAAAGCCAAAAGGCAGATTGACATGTACTAACCAAGACCAAGCTATATACCAAATATCATTGACCTATAGCTTGTAATTATTGAGAAACAGACTTAAGCAAAAAAGCTTAACCCGGTCACTGGACCATGAAATTGAGGTCAAGGTCTAAAGCCATATGGCAGATTGACATGTACTAACCAAGACCAAGCTATATACCAAATAACATCGACCTATGGCTTGAAGTTATTGAGAAACAGACTCAAGCAAAAAAACTTAACTTGGTCACTGGACCGTGAAATTGAGGTTAAGGTCAAAAGCCATATGGCAGACTGACATGTACTAACCAAGACCAAGCTATATACAAAATATCATTGACCTATGGCTTGTAGTTATTGAGAAACAGACTTAAGCAAAAAACTTAACCTGGGCACTCGACCATGAAATTGAGGTCAAGGTCAAAAGCCATATGGCAGACTGACATGTACTAACCAAAACCAAGCTATATACCCAATATCATTAACCTATGGCTTGTAGTTATTGAGAAACAGACTTAAGCAAAAAAACTTAACCTGGGCACTGGACTGCAAAATATAGGTCAAGGTCACATGATTTTGTGTCTGCTAGATAGGGTTCGTTGTAAGCTACCTATGGACCCAATATAAGGATCCTACATCAAAGGGTTCTATGAAATAACTTGAGTTTACGCCGTCGCCGTCATACTTTGCACGCCTATGTCTCGCTTTCCGCGACTTTCGTCACGGTCAAGACAAAAATTATGATGCAGGCCGAGCATGAGAAACAAATATTTTCTTTTTCAAATAGCCTTATATAAATTTTCAGAGTTTCAGTTTTTAAAAATTAACAAAAATGCTACTCTCAAACTTCATAACTTAAAGTTGAAACATTTTCAAAAGATGTTTAGATGCTTTAGCTATTGAATTTATACATTTATTATCCCCTCGCCCAACAGAGTTGGGGAGGGGATATAGCATCTCGCCCGTCCGTCTGTCCGTCCCATCTCAGGTTAAAGTTTGAGTTAAGGTTCATATCTGAGAAACTACATGTGGCACATCAATCATCTTTGGTCAATGGATG
This sequence comes from Modiolus philippinarum, assembly GCA_002080025.1. Lineage (NCBI taxonomy): Eukaryota > Metazoa > Mollusca > Bivalvia > Mytilida > Modiolidae > Modiolus > Modiolus philippinarum. The sequence continues at coordinate 1,105 of MJUU01047051.1, read as the reverse complement.
CGTCTTGGAGAGTGATGCTGCTTCAGATGATAAATGGGTCACTCTGACCTACATTTTACGCTTCAATTACTCAGGTTAAAGTTTGCGTTAAGGTTCATATTGAGTATATACATGTAGCACATCAATCATCTTTGGTCAGTGGATGCGTCTTGGAGAGTGATGCTGCTTCAGAGGATAATTGGATCACTTTGACCTACATTTTATGCTTCAATGACTCAGGTTAAAGTTTGCGTTAAGGTTCATATCTGAGAAACTGCATGTGACACATCAATCATCTTTTGTCAGTGGATGCATCTTGGAGAGTGATGCTGTTTCAGATGATAGTTTGGTCACTCTGACCTACATTTTACGCTTCAATGACTCAGGTTAAAGTTTGCATTAAGGTTCATATCTGAGAAACTACATGTAGCACATCAATCATCTTTGGTCAGTGGATGCATCTTGGAGAGTGTTGCAGCTTCAGATGATAATTGGGTCACTTTGACCTACATTTTACACTTGACTGACTTAGGTTAAGTTTCCATTAATGTTCCGCCGTGCGCGGTCCCGGCTGAAGAATAGGCCCGCAGCATCCTCTGAGCTTGGAGTATGAGCCATCCTAACAGAGGACCCCGAGGGAACCCCGGGATATAGAAATAGGACCCAGTATCTCCGGCTTGCAGGGTGTGACCCCTCCTAAACGGAGGCTGACCCCGAGGGTCCCGGGATATAGAAATAGGACCCATTCCGTGGTTGTGCGGGATTAATAAATACACAACCCATCTTTCGGATGGGATGTAAACTCAGGTCCACGTGTTGGAAGAAATGCCACGCTTCCTGCACGTTAAAGAACCCTTGTAGCAAGCTCTTTCTGGGATGGTCCGTATGTGATCGGCTACAAGGCTAAATTCCCCGCCCTTGACGATTTCACCCTACTTTTCCAGTGGCAGTCAGAATTTCCCGTCCCATGGCCATTTCCATACCCCAAAGTGAATATCTATCAACAAACTTGTTCTCGTCTTGATATAGCTGAAATATTGCTGAGTAGATGTTAAACAATATTCAATCAATCAATCAATCCATTAATGTTTATATCTGAGAAACTACATGTTACACATCAATGATT
>MJUU01047050.1:57736-77933 GCA_002080025.1 Modiolus philippinarum | reverse complement strand
AGCGAATAAATTCAAAAATTGTCCTTCCAAACTTATTAATCCGTTGACCAAACTTATTCATAAAGGATAAAAATATAGCATTGTTGTTAAATCTTTACTTCTGGATTTTGTTGGCAAAGATATTGATCACCTCCCACACCATAACTAAATTGAAACAAATTTCATATTGGAAGTATTTGGCATTGCACAATATCATGTTCTTCTTTCATAATGGACGATCTTATTATACGACATTTATTTAGAAGTTTATATGTAAGAAGGCTTGATATCATAGTCAACGGAAATTATGTCTTTAGCTAGCTGTAAGTAGATGGAGCATTTGTCAGGACAGTACCCGTGTGTATTGTCTTCATGGTTTTTGTTGGCAAAGATATTGATCAGCTCCTAAATGCATTACACCATAACTTTGGCCGCTGTGAAGGGAAAGATCTGTTGTCATCTGGGAAACAGATATCATATAGCGGTCAACAAAATAGTGATATCGACCGTAAAACCTCTGTAGTGATGACTTCAAATTATGGGCAACATACCCTTAGAACTTGCTTAAGTAGCCTATTTGTGAGCAATCGGACTCTATCAAGGAAGTCACTGTGTCGACCACTGGCCTTTGAGTTGCTAATGAGTTGGGAGATGTAAATTCCATATGTGTGCGCTTTAGGAACGTTGCTACAAAGTAAACGGAAGTTGACTATTGGTTAAGAGAAGTCATCATGTTTGAATTTGAAGACTTGCATTATGACCTGATCGACCCTAATGCCAATGCCACTTCACAACCAATTCATTGTATTTTAACAGGGTCCTATGTTTATTATACGGGTTATGAAACATTGAAATCCAAAATTAATGAAAAAATAACGGCCTCATGGATCTCCTGTAGGTGATTGAAATATTGGTTTAAATACAAAATACAGAGGTTATTATAAATTTAAGTTCTGCATACGCGCATTTCGTCATTTTATGTCTCATCAGTGCAGATCAAATCAAAACATTTGGAAATCCATAAACCGAAATATATATAAAAGCTGATAGAGAATAAATTACCAATATGATCTAAATAGGAAGCCAAAATCAGCTAAGGATAGAGCCGATATATTCAAAATGTATTATGTTTTAAGTAGTAGTAGTAGGTAGTGTTTGCACTGTAATCCTCACTGTGCTTGTTGTCTATATTTGATATAAAAATTTCTCCAGATTATGTCAGTATCACCAAGATTTCAATTTGAGCTTTGTACCAATCCTTGCAGCAATTAAAGAATGTATTACAAACTTGATTAATGTCTCTACATGGTAGACTGTAGTCTTTGAAGTTATCTATATTCTTGTAAGCTGGCCAGTACTAAGGTGCTGGCAAATCGACATAACTCATAATATTGGAATATCCATACCCTCGTGCAGTGACTATACACTTAGTTAGTTTTTTGTGTCACCTTTAAATAAGCTTAGTTTTTTGTGCACTTTATAAATTTCTGATTCTGTTACTTGCTAGGTCTCTAAACAGTATATATTTTTGTCTGTCTTTCAAATGTTTTCATTTTATCTGGGCTAAAGGATACAAAAGAATGTATAGTTTGTCAAAATGAGTACTGAAATTGACTAGGGCTAAAGTATTTTCATTTTTCAATAAGTACTATGGTAATGATCATGTGAGAATGCAGTCTAACTAATATAAATAAAGAAGCAACTTCTTGCTTGAGTTGATCTTGCTATATTTTAATTTCTAATAATTTGAGGTCATGATTGTTCTTCTGAGTTACAAAACATGTGTATGAATAATCAAAATGGCACAGAACATTTTATTCAATTATAACCAAAATTAAATTGAGAGATTGAAACGAAAATAAACATGATAAATATTCCAAATATATTGGTGAGAATAAAAACAAATAAACATTCCAGATATATTGGTGAGAATATAATCAAGACAAAATGCATTTATGTGTTCTTCTTACACTACAAATGTATCTGAGATTAATGGCACCATTTAAGAGTTAATATGAGATAAAACCAACTTAATCAAATAAATATTTTATATGTTTTCCAAAAAAAAAAAATAAAATAAAATAAATAATAAAGTACTCGCTCGCCCCTGTATTTTGGTACTCGCCTCTAAATAATCAATATTTAAAATAAAAATAAAAAAAATTTCTTATCGCTCGCTCGCCCCAATTTTTTATGCCAAAAAGTCCGAAGAACAAGAAATTAAATTGGTGTGGCCTATTGCAAATTTTTTCATAACATCGGTTTTCGGGCCAGCACCAAAGTACTGGCTACTGGATTGTTGAATACCCTCGGGGACTAACTTTCCACCAGCAGTGGCATCAGCCCAGTGGTAACAAATACAAAATACCGAGGTTTCTGTGAATTTAGGTTCTGCATATGCGCATTTCGACAACTTATGTCTCATCAGTGCAGATCAAATCAAAACATTAGGAAATCCACGAACCGAAATATGTATAAAGGCTGATAGAGAACAAATTACCAATAGGATCTAAATAGGAAGCCAAAATTATCTAAGGACAGAGATATGCAAGAGTGAGAGATACTCCTTAGATTTAAACAATTTTTTTTAAATTAAGATATTGCAATTTTTTTTTTTAAATTGGATTTCGAGCCAGAACCAAAGTACTGGCTACTGGGTTGTTGAATACCTTCGGGGACTAACAGTCCACCAGCAGTGGCATCGGCCCAGTGGTAACAAATATAAAATACCGATATAACAGTATTGTTATCGAAGCTGTTGAAAAATATTGAACCAGTATTGCATCATAACAAAACTTGCAGGATACTAGTATTGTGTACAATACTTATTTTATAATTTAAATCAAATTGAAAAGAGAACATGGCACACATACAATAACTTAACATTTCGATGACAGGACACAATATACAAATGTACCAAGAGCTGCGCCTAAAAACACAAACGCCAAACAAAAGAATTGTGAATTAGGATCTTAACTCGGTACAGCTGGACTTGGTACCGAACAAAGCAAAAGACAGTGGTAGGGTTTATCGGTTTAGGGGCACCAAGACCTCCCCGTCTCGAAAGTATAATAAAAGAATAAACACCAATACAGTTAGACTACTGATTACAAAACCAATCTCTCGAACAAGAAAAAAATGAAGCAAGAGGTGATTATGAAAAATCAATTTCGAAACTTTCAGAAGATTTTGGTATAGGATAATCATGTTTGTTATTAGAAATGGAAAATATCAGTGAGGCTAGTATACATGTACGTGTAAAATCAGCAGGTCATCAGAACTTAGACTTCAGGTAATTTAACAGATAAACGTCTTTCCTGGATTTTTTAAATCAGTTTCTTACATTTTGAACAATATTTTTCATAATTACAAAGAGAAGAAAACCTCATTTATCAGCTGTTTGTAAGTTACCCAATATTTCAGCATCAAATGTTCATATTTTCATTAAATTTGGAATCGCTAAGTTTAGCGTAATGGCAAAGAATTCAGAAAGAAAAGAACAAACGCGTGCGAATCTGAAAATTTAAATATTGCTGCGGTCAAGGAAGTGGCAAAACTTTCAATTTACCGACATTAAGATTTACACCCACGCTCATTTTTTTTTATTTGTCTCAATGAGCTATATTTGAAAAGGTAATATTCAGAATCACTGTTTGTTGTACCCAGTTTCATAAGTGATGTCGGCATAATTTGAAAACTTAGGATTATCAAGAGATAGAATATCATCCAGATGCCTGCTTTTTTTCATTGAAAATTTGAATAAGTTTTTCATTGTTATTCACTTTTCCATTTTGTTGTTACGTCAATAAGTCAGGTTCGTTACAGGACAGAAATTAATTCGTACAGTAGAGGTAAAAATATTTTGGAATTGTGATTCATTTTGGTGATCTTAATTGTTGTTAATGTTCTAGGCTTTTTGGAATTTTGGTAGTTAGGAACTTGTGTGTTTCATTTCCAACATGCTTCAATACTTGTCTTGGGAACAAAATATATATTTTATTTAGATGAAACGAAATTTATTCAAGTGGTTGCTGGTTATAATTTATAGAAAAAGAAAGCAAACAGATCAAAGAGCTAGGGAATAACTTACTTAAAGATTTGATTTGTTTTTTCCGACAAATGTTTTGAAAACTTAATTGTGTTTACGTTAGCTGTGATTACAAGAATTGTTTTTTCCACTTAATTAAAATCAACTGTTAAAATGTGCTTTGCAAGCATGTAATCAAAACACTAGAAGTACATGAAAAGAAGTTAATGTAATCTTTAACTACTGAAATCACTCCGTTCACACATAATAAAAAACAAGATAAAGAACAAGAAATAGATGGTAGGACTGCTATCTGAATCTATAATAAAATCTATTTGCAATGTCTTTGGAATGGAGCTTTTCTAAAAAAATAAGTCCTTGAAACTCAAGACCTAGTCCGGCAACTTCAAGAACAAAGACCACTGAACACCTACATGTACATCTCCCACTCATGACAACTAATATTGAATGGGCAATTTTTAAACGTATTTTACCTGACTGTTTAATAATATATCTTTATTGCAAAATTACACCCCTTGGGGTCAAAACAATACAAAACAATACAAAACATATATACAACATACAATGAATAATAAGTTAAAATATAGATGACTCTCTGACCGGCGTGGACCCTATATCAATTCAACAGATTGTTTCAGAAAGGTACATACTACCGGTGAAAGGATTGAGTTTGGATTTAGAATGAAATTTATTTTATTACCAGTTGAATATTTTTTGGTCAAAAAATCATAAAAGTTTTAACGTTTATGTCACAAACAGGAGAATCATACTGCCGAGTGATATTTTCAGAGATTGTGTCGACATATATTTTGATAGCTTCCCGATCGTATTAAAAATTTTGTTTGTAGCATTAACCCCCGCATTAACCTTCTTTCCCAGATTCTTCCAACTGTTACTAATATCGATGAGATATTGAAATAATCTTATCTTGAAAGTTGCCAGTCGCTTCGAACTATGTGAATACCACGTGAATATAAGTAGTAATGATGAAAATCTATATATAAATATACCTATATATAAATATAACCTATATAACAGTTGTCACTTCGTTTCCAATCGCCATTTTGTCTGTTAAAAGAATAAAATCACATGATTCGTTCAATCACGTGATTCTCTTCACCAATGGGGATTCAGAATCCCCAGCCAATTTGTAGAAGTTTTCTTAGATAAAGGATAGTAATAAAGAACACCCCTCAAACGAATGTTTATTATTGTAGTGCACTTTAGCTGTTGCTTTGATTAATTTAGGCACGCCATTTTCCCTTGACATTTTCTAATTTAATATTATATGTTTTAGTAAAATGTTATAACTTAGATTTTTACAAATTCCTTTGGGAATAAAATATTATATTTGTATAAATTAAATCAAATATATGATGCTTAGCTAAATGACCCGAAGCATATATTTAAGAATATCCAGCAACTCCCAAAAATTTTTTTCGTTCTTATTTAAGTATATTCTTTTAAACATCATGGGAAATCATTATATGAAGCAGTATAAAGCAATATTGTATTCATCATAGAAATGCCGCTATTTACGACAAAAGGGGAAAATATTCAATTCACTTTTTCAGAAGATAACAAAAATGTAGCGGACTAACTAACTCATTGCACTTTTAACCGAAAAAAACACTGGTTACCTGTCTGCAATAGACAAGTTTTCAGTTTTTCGAGCGCTTCGTTTGTAAATATCAACAATAGGATCTGTAAGTCTCGTCATGTAACCCCCGATAATTTACTATAAGATTGCAATACGAAAACGTTTCCCGCCAAAAAATTACGTTTGAGGATTATGACGTTTCAGTTTTCGTTTGGAACGTCACATATTTTCGTTAAAAATGTAACTTCCGGGTACAATTTATGTGCCCAGAAGTTACAAAATTAGGCGAGACTTACAGACCCTATTGGAATTTGCATTGCAAAATAATTGCTCGGATTCTATTCTCATCACCGAATTGCAGATTGACGCAACTTCAAGCTTGATCAAAACACTACACTGTCCTCACCAACTGCAGTTCAGTATCCATGATGACCCACATTCTATAACCATTACCTCTATGAGTCATAAGCAACTATAAGAAAGAATAGTACGTTACAGTGCTTCGTAACAATAGGATTTGGTATCATCACATTGATGTTTGGGAACAATAATGAGAAAGTATCATCGCAATTTATTTTTATTTTTGTTTTTAACTTATAGCTTTGTAAATTTGTGATAGATATTCGTAAAATCTTGAAACTCTGACTCAATGCCAGTCGTAAATATCAGTTTGTTATATTCACAATTGAAAATACTTCAAAATACATCTTGTTAAAGCCTTTACATTTTTGCATACTTGGAAGGTTTGTGTATTAGTTACCAAATAGTGTAACATTGTGTAAGCATCATAGTTCTTGTCCACTTTTGTATATTTTTATATGTTTGTCATGTTGTCTTATGTTTGCCACAATTTTATGGTGCAGGTTTCAATGTCATACATTCACTGAAATTTCAAAATCACACATTCACTGAATTATCAAACATTACTTTATAACATAATTATCCTCGTAACTACTGACAGTTACCATTGCCAAAACCAACATGTACTAATAAATTCGACTGTTAGTCCCAGAGGATATTCACCAACCCACTAGCCATTATACTTCTTCGGTGCTGGCTAAAAAGGCGATTTCATTCGAAAACTTTAAATATCTATTTAAAGAAATTTTGTTCAAAACTTAGTAGTGTCACTTTCATGCATAGCTCTGTCCTTAAATGATTTTTTGCTTTTCTATTTAGATCCTTTTGGTAATTTGTTCTTTTTTGAGTTTTACACATATTTCTGTTTATGGATTTCCAAATGTTTTGATTTGATCTGCACTGAAGAGATATAAGTCGTCGAAATTTGCATATACAGAAACTAAATTCATCGTAACTTCGGTATTTTGTTATTTAAAGGGTATCTCTCATACAGTAGATAATTCTTACCCTTTTAGAGGAGCATCTGAAGATATTGCCGTGTTGGTTTGGGTTTTAATTTACAGTTTCTTTTTCATCTTTTTTGCTTTGGTATTCGATTGACGATGTATTCATATCAGTAGCTTGATCATTGTCGTATTTGGAACTGAAACATTAATTTATTGAATGCCTTTCTCTTCTTAATTCATTCAAATATTGTTTTTCCGTTCCGTTAGAAAAAAATGTCGTTAACCAACACTACTTACAATTAAATATGCCTTTTTACTAGATACATATCATTTACTGACTGATTTATGTCACTTTCAGCATTATTTCAGCTATTTCATGACGGTCAGTGTTAGTGGTTGAGGAAGTCGGAGTGCCTAGAGAGAACCACTGACCTTGGGCAGGTAACTGATAAAAATACCTTACCACTTACCTTTTTGTAATTTACAAAGTGGTGCTAGACTACAGTGGTTGTAAAGGAAGTAATTTACCTTAACCACTCGGCCACCCAGGCCCCTAGTTTCACTCGGCCACCCAGACCCCTAGTTTTTTTAAGTGTTGATATTAATGTAACACACATGATTTCGGTCATAAATTTTGGAATACTTTTTGGAGAATTTTTTTATTGAAAGTACAGTTCTGATTGACATCTTATATACATATATAGGCATAATGATGGCCATGCTCTCGGATGACTGATTATTACCAACCCTACAAATATCGGCCATGACTGAACACACGACTTTTTATTTGCATTTTGACAGGCATCTCATTTGGAGCCGATATTGCTTACTTTAAAGGAGGACCTGATGTTCCTACCATTTTAAATATGGGTTCTCACTGCTAGTGCCTTAATTTTTGTTATGTTCTTAAACATTTTGTTTATTTGTTTTTTTTTCACATTGTCTCCATTTGTTTTACATCTGAATTGTCAGAGTTTTTTAAATTTCTGATTTAGAAATTTTCCTCGTTCTGCTTGTTTGTTCCGACATTCTTATGACGAGTTCCTGCTTCTTTAACCTGGAGACTATTTATACTGATTAAGCATACTTAGTCTTACCGTTATCCATCTTTCCGTCTGTCACTAAGATTTGTGTTTAAGTGAAATGTGTTTTTAAGTCCATTTCTCAAAAACTACACATATTAGACAATGATATTTCATCAAATTAATTGCCTTGATGAGTACTACTCAAATAACTGACAATTAAGACTTAAAATTGACCTTCATTTTATGCTTCAGTGACTTTGCTTAACTTTTGTGTTCAAGCCGTTTTGTCAACTACTATGTATTGTAGCAGTAATATGATATTTCACTTTAGCATTCATCTAATTGTGATTAAGTCTATTTTTCAACAATTACATGGTCTCATCAAATTAATCACCTTGATCAGTACTACCTAAATCATTTATAATTAATTTGCTTTGATCTATTTTTTATGCTTGGGTGTTTTTTGTTAAATTTTGTGTGTCCGATACATTTCTCAAAAAATACACAACATATCACTATGATATTTTAGTACATAAGAGGTAAAAATCATATGATTTCATTGGATAATCTCAGGTTACTATATTATTGTTACAGTTATTTGATAACCTTGACAGTGGGATACTAAACTTGACGACGGGACTATACCTCACGTGATTTCCTGTTTACTATTATTTGCCTTTTTTCCAATTTGTTTGTTTTTCTATTGTACTAAATAAATTATGAGCCTCTCCCGTGGGAACCGCTTTCTTATAGTGTTGTTTGGTGCATATAGTGTTGGCTCGTGCACTATATACACCAGACAACACTTTAAGAAAATGAATCCCTTGGGGAAGTCCAGGCCATCAAATTACCTTGATGTGAACTAACGAATTCTAAGGCAATTGTTGACTTTGACGTACCTTTTTCGCTTAAATTACAATGTTATTTTTTGGGGTTTTGGTTCATTGCTGAACTTACACATTAAATTACAATTATACTTTAAATGTTTAGTACTTCATTATTCGTTGGTAATTTTATCTGGCCTATATTTAATGCTTCAACCACTTTTGGAAGTCTTTGTTCAGGTTTGTTTACCCAACAAATATTTTTCTGAAAATCATCTGTAATTGCCGCTTCTCCCGAGTTTGGTCAAACTTCCTGTTGGGTCGTCAAGTTTCGGGTTAACTCGTAAATTGTGCTATGCTAGTATGACGCTTGTGTATGGGTTTGTAATCGTCATGCTGAGAAAACGTTGCAATGATACAAATATCAAAAACCGATCCGCCATTCCGACATGGTAACTAATTGCAATTATGGCAATTTATTCATGTTTCCTGAGAAAGATGGAGTTCTCCTGATTTATTGATCTTTTAAATTTTCAGTCCTAACACATTTGTGACGGGGAGCCTGGCCTTGGTGATCAAATGATCAAAGACACGAGATTGTCTGCTTTTTAGTTATTGTTTTTAACATTTCACATAATTTCTGAAATAGTATGGACTTTAAATATTTTCTATGTTCATAACATTGATTTGAATAATGTTTACGTTAAATATTTAGTATAAACTGTGAAGAAATATACAAAGATTGACTATCAATTTGATAGTTAAAAAAATCACTTTTTGTAGTAAGCAATTGAAATTTAATATATAATATACATCAACCTATAAGCTTACGTATGCGAGACCTACAAAGTTAAATACTTCCCAGTGTACGTAACTTGAATTTAGACCAGTCTGAAAAGAACATATATCAGGCGGGGAAGTAGTTCACAAAAATTGTCTCCCCTGTAAATTTGTTTACCTGCCATCTCGTCAAATAAACAAGATGTGTGATGACACAGCCACGGTTAAAAAAAAATCAAATTTCTAATATTTGCGGTATTTTTAAATTTCAATTTCTTTGTATCTTATGCTGCAATAATCGCTGTATTGTATAAATATATGAGAAATATACAAATGTCGTTGATTAATTCATAAAACATCTGATGGTCAAAACTGTAATAATAGACCTTTTCACGCTAACTGCGGGGTAGTCCATGAGCACACTCATTAAAAACTTCCGGAGGAAAATTCTTTTGTTCTACCCCAAGCCCCACCTTCCGGATATTTACGTTACACATGCTCACTGACTGACCCGCAGTTATCGTGAAAAGGTCTATAAAGAAAAAAATCTAGCAACCCTCAAAGGGCATGGGCGGAAAAAAAATTAAGGAGTATTATTAGATATATAATTATGCATCGTATAAATCACGAAACTGATTTCTGCATATGGCCTTTTTCAGGATCCACCGTTTTCAAGTTTTTAAGTACTAGGGAGAAAATGGACTTTTCATTATATTTTTAGCTCTTGAGTGATTTGAACTCACTGTGAAATAAATATATGGGGCAATTAAAGGGGCATGTATTACTTAAAGTATTTTCAGATCGTTAAATTTCAAGATTTTCGGACACGTGTTAATTAGTATTTGAGGTGTAATATAAGGGTGGTTACTATTTGGTATTCTTTTAGAGAGATTTGTTGACAGTTTCCTATTGATACAAAGTTGATTCCTGAAAGATACCTCAGAAAGAATGCATAGGAGATAAAAATTCGATCGTGTTTGAACTTTTATTCTGGAGAAACGCTCCAAAGGGCGGACATAAAAAAAATGCACCTGGAATAACAGGGATATTGGCAATCCGTATACAAAATTTGGTCAAAATCTAAAGACGGCCTTTTTGGGGATCCACTTTGAAAGACAGACAATAACTTGATCTTTTATGCTGATTTGTGCATCATATATGCATCTATACGTTAACCTGCGGTCATCTACGTTATTCTCATATCAATTCAAAATAAAGGAATGAAAAATATTAGTATTTATTTCATTGGAAATATTTTTTTAGAAATAACTTTTATAATTATGTATAAAAATATAAATATGTTGTGCGATGGCCACAAGTTAACTATGAAACAAAATAAAATGGTATAGTTGGCCATGATTAAAAGAAAAAAACACAAAATGTACAAATTAAAAAACACATAAAAATGACAAAAATGGAAAGAGAGGGAGGGAAGACTGCCCAACGTTTCGGCCTATATGGCCTTCGACTCATGACGAGAGAAGGCAGACCTAATGGCGTGTCACAGAAATTACCTGTAAAAATCATGCCAAATCTTGAACTTAATCAAAAACGAGAGATAAAACATTAGTTATCTGTACTATGCAAATATTAAACTTCAATACATAAATAATTTTATAAAATAGACTGCTTCTTAACATTCATGCCAAAGGGTCGAACAGTTCCAAGAAAATGGATGATTTTTTGTTCAAGGAATTGTCGTTGTTTTTCACCTGCACTAGTTTGTATAAGGACAGTTACATGCATGTCCAGTATGCTGTGGTTAGCTCGCCGAAAATGTTCACTTACTGGGCAATCCTTACCATTGGTGACGCTCTGTTTATGTTCGACAAAGCGATCACCCAATCTCCGGCAAGTCTCACCCACATAGATCATGTTACAGCGTTTACAGCCTACAGCATACACTACATTTTCAGTAGTACACGTCATATCCATCTTTTTCTCCGTATTTAGCCCGGTAGTCCCCTAGTCGAAGGCCATATAGGCCGAAACGTTGGGCAGTCTTCCCTCCCTCTCTTTCCATTTTTGTCATTTTTATGTGTTTTTTAATTTGTACATTTTGTGTTTTTTTATCTTTTATTCGTGGCCAACTATACATTTTATTTTGTTTTATAATTATGCATCTATGGTAAACAATCTAAAAAGTAACATTGCTACCTCTTTTAAACGAGAGCTCAATTTCTATTGTTCTATTTCAACCACTTCCCCGCCTGATATTATCAACTAATGGAGCTTTCCCAACGTACACATACAATACAAACAAAAAATCCTACAAAAAAAATTATTGAGTATTCGAACACTTGGTCATTTTTAGTTTATATGAAGAAACATTTTATACATGATTTCATCTACTGTTTGGTTCACAACTGTTTGCTTACAAAAGAAAACCTTATACAAAGAATGTACGTCTGAAAAAAAAAAACACATGCAACTACTGTAATAGCACTTTAGAAAATTTAAAACGTATATTTTTATATTGTACACGATTTCATTATTTTAGAGAATTTTTACAGCTAGATATTTTAGAGAATACAGACTTAGATAACTTTGAAATTGATTATAAAAATACATTATGCTTTGCAGTTCAGGAAACCCATCCGTATATTTATGGTTACACAAAATCTATATGGTTACATATAAATTATAGGGGGGATGATGTTAACCAGACGGTTTATAATAGTTACCTAAAATGTGTTCAAGAATTTAAAGATAAAATGTAATTTAAAATTTGAAATTAATTTGCTTAAACTAAATAGTTCTTATGTTTATTCAATAAATTAATAATTAAAACTTAAAAAAGAGCACGATGATGACTCCAATCTCGGTGAGGCCTGATCGAGGCCTCGGAAAACCAGATGGGTATAGAAACAGGTAACCTTTAGTTTATTTAGTTTAGTTATCTGAAGTTTGATACTATTCTTTTATTTGTACATTATAATTAGTTTGAATTACTCTAACTATTTATGCTTTTATTTTTTATTTTGTTTTCTACAACCCTTATCTTTATCTTACTCTATGCATTTATGTTTTCACACTTTAGCTAATTTTTCTGCATCCAACTATCTTTTTTATATTTTATGCTTTCAAAGTAGTAATATTAATAATCTAAAAATGTGTTGGTGAAGGCTCGTGGGTATGGCTTGGATCTTGTGCCATATGTGCTGCCATACCTGCGACCCCCCACCAAACGAAGGAAGTAAATAAATCATAAATATTTTAATGTAATTAAAATGCATATTCCATAAATGTCTGAGTGCTAAAAAAAACAAACAAACTTCCCAGTCATTAGCTAACGTATAGATATCATTGTAGCCCTACTTTTAAAACATCCAGAAAGATTGTTTCATCGCATTTTAATATGGATTTTGCTCACAGGTTCATGAGGACTGTATGTGCTCATTTTGCAGGTAGTTTTCATAAACCCAAGAAAATGTTTAAATATTTTAAGATTTTCTGCACTTTTCTTTGTTCTCCATTGTAAAAAGTGTATATAAAGACAATGTTTTATAAAAGTAAAAAGTAAAATTATTAAAAGCTGAAAAGCGGCAAGCTTTTTTTAAAAAAAAGCTTATACTTGTATTTATAAAACAATCATCTGTAACATTACTTCCTGATTCTATCACAATTCATTGACAGTGAACTAATTTTATGTCCAATTTACTTAGGTTATCTGTTGTGATAAATTCATTGGTGGTACATCCTTGTCTTACAGTTCATTGTAAGGGGGGTATCCAGTAGACAATGAAATGAATCAAAGTGGATTCCTCTTTTTCCTGCAAACTAATTTTAAAGTACAGTTTATGCTTGTTTCGTTATGTGTTTTTGGTTGTTTTCTTTTTTTTTGTGGGTTAGTGTTTCAAAAAAGGCATAATTTAAAGTTGATTTTCCTCTTTTTGGCACAAACTCATTTTAAACTATTCACACACAAATGATCACAGATTCTTATTTGTTTTCAGTTGTACAATGTAGTCTACTATAAATTTGACAAAAAAGATTTAAAAAATAAGTTTTTGATTGAAAGTCCATGCACTGCATATTTGGCGCATCTGTATTTCACATTATATATAAAGTAATGATAATTTATGTGTAAACATTTGTGAAAAGCTACAAAGTAATTTGCCTTACATCAAAAGTAACCTGTATCCAAAGTTACGGTATGGTATTTTAAAAAAGGCCATGAATTTTGCTGGATGTATGAGTGAGTAAAATTTTCTGGAGTATTTGTTTCACTGTCTCCTATTTGCTATATTTTATTATTGGAATGGTTCAATGCTCCATTCCAATTTCATAAATTGTTAAACTTAGTCATTTTAGTTACTTATTTGTGTATTTAAACATTAATGATATATTCTGTAAACTAGGTTCAATTGGTATTTTTTGATAATGTACATTTGCAAAATTATTTTAATGCTGTTATCAAACTTTTTTTTATCTTTTAAAATTTAAGAAATTAGTATAAGTGAACTATTTTTATGTTAGCTTTTAATGATTGAACTAGGTTTAACACATGATTTTTTGTCAAAACCATCCATAAGGTAGGGGAGATAATTTGAGTCAAACATTGCCAGGTTTTGTTTGGGAAAGTTATTCAGTGTCTCAAAACTGGGACTAAAATAACAGGGATTTGAAACATTTACATTTCTTACAAGTTTTGGGTGTCGAGGCAAATTTACCTGTAAATCGTCGTATTTTTTTTAGCATTTCTCTGTTGAAACATAAGTCATATAATGATAGGTCCTATTGAATATACATATCTTTAATTGAATTAAACCTATTTTAACCTATCTTTAAATAAATTGCAATGATAGGTCAAATTGAATATATTTTACGAAAGGATATGGAGTAAATGAACATGAGACCATAACACATATATTAACTCCAACTGCAATAATTTTAATGAGCTGTATGGCCATTTCGGAAATTTATTCCTCATCAGCAGCACTAGAACCCAAACAAAGGAAATCCATATTTTCAACAAAAAAAAAATGTTAAAATGCATAAAACCAAACGAAATCCGAATAATCAGTAATATCAAATATAGCTAAGGACAAAACTACGATGGAGGGAGTTAATCCTTCGGTTTTAGAATTTACATAAATTTAGATAATAATAATTGACAAAGTGTACACATGAGATATTATCTCATGTACAAGTACACAACATCTAAGAAAAATAAAGAGCATACATCTCTACCACGGGGAATTGTTTTACCAACTCCACACTGCAATAAAAGACAAACTCCTGTATTAAATATTTTACGAAAGGATATGGAGTAAATGAACATGAGACCATAACACATTTGTTAACTCCAACTGCAATAATTTTAATGAGCTGTACGGCCATTTCGGAAATTTATTCCTCATCAGCAGCACTAGAACCAAAACAAAGGAAATCCATAATTTCAAAAAAAAAATGTTAAAATGCATAAAACCAAACGAAATCCGAATAATCAGTAATATCAAATAAAGCTAAGGACAAAACTACGATGGAGAGAGTTAATCCTTCGGTTTTAGAATTTAAATAAATTTAAAGAATTTAATACCTATCTTTAATTGAATTAAACCTATCTTCAATTCAATGAAAGATAGGTAAAATTGATTTGAACCTATCTTCAAATGAATTGAACCTATCTTTAAATAAATTAACGGGGGATTTCCATTTATACCTATCTTTAAATGAATTGAAGATTGAAGATAGGTTTAATTCCGGTTATACCTATCTTCAAATGAATTAAAGATAGGTTTAATTCAATTACATGTAGATCTATCTTTTAATGAATTGAACATAGGTTTAACTCAATTGTACCTATCTTAAAATGAATTAAAGATATTTTTAATTCAATTAATGTTACGTTTAGTTTCCCTTCATGATTTTGAAGATAGGTTCAAATGAATTGCATCTATCTTTAATTATTTGAAAATATGTTAATTTGGCGTTCCTACTACGCCATATTGATATATATTCAAATTAGTTATACCTATCTTCAAATGAATTAAAGATATCTTTTATTCAACTAGTTATATCTTCAATTCAATTATATAGGTTTTATTCCGCTTACTTGAACCTATCTTTAATTGAATTGAAGATATCTCTAATTAAATTAAAGATATCTTTAATTAATTTGCAGATAGGTTCAATTAAATTAAACCTTTCTTTAATTCATTTGAAGAAAGGTGCAATTGAATTAGACCAAAGTATCTTCAATTATTTGAAGATGAGTGTAATTATTTGAATATATGTTAATTTGTCGTTCCATATTATCTTTCTTTCTTTATTCAGAGAAAAACACTCAGCCGTAGTTTCATGCTACGGAACAGGAGCGAATATATATATATATACAGTTTACAATGGAAGCGAAATGAGTAGACAACAATATTTTAATGCACAATATCAGAATTCACTAATTCATTGTCACACAAATGTATTGAAGTTTAAAAGTACATTTAGCCTGGTCACTCCTATCATCACCGGAGATTATATCACGTGGTCTAAATTTTACAAAACGTTCATGAAAGAAAGTTTTAACGGATTAATGTGACAATATGTGTACTAACATTCAATTTTTAAGCAAAATAGGATTACTGTGTGCCTACAAAAGTTTTGCAACTTTTGCAATGAAGATAGAAAGGTTAGTCAATACATTTGTGTTACAATACATAATCATTCCATACAATTTATTAACATTCGGATTGGTTGTATAGTAACTTGGAATATACTTATTTCTAAGATCGGTTACAAGATCATGATTGCACAAAGCAACATAATGAAACTCATCCCCGATACCTGTTCGACATAAAGTGCAAACCCGTTCATAATGTGGTATTCCGTACCATCTTCCAGTTTCCATAGGAAATTTTATATTGCATGTTCGAAGTTTACATATAACTGTTCTATGGTATTTTTTTAGTCTCAGTAAGTATGGTTCGAGACGAAACTCAATTTTAAACTTCGAATAAAAATCTCCTCTGGACGAAGCATCAATATCAGAATACCATTTCTGTATGAACTGGTCTTGTAAGATCTGTTTCACATGAAGTTTTAGATATTCCAAATTTCACTACATCCAATATCATCAAAAATTGATTTTATGTAACATATCCATTTGAAAGATCGATCACCGTTTTCGTACATATTAAACATAAGATTATATAATTTACCAGATAATTTATCTGTGTTATTTGCAAGTTTGAACCAGAAACATATCATTTTGAGCTTGATGCTGATTTCAATAGGTATTTATATGCGTGAAAGCTTTTAAGCTCCGGAATAGAAATCTCCTAGATTGGTTAATTTCAATAAAATCGGCGTTTTTAAGAAAACAGTGATTGTTTTTAAGACAAATTTAGGAAGATCAAAACATCATTTCTATAACTTGTATAACAAATACTTTCCATTTTCTATAGCTTTTGAGGAGAAATTTCAAAGAATTATGTCCTTTAATTTAGTATTATTCAGTCGGGAAACTCGATGGTCTCAACCGAATTTTACCAGAAAGTTAATATTAAAGTGACAGACCTTGTTTGTAAAAATCGGGGAATGCCACTCCATGTAAAACTGGTAAAAATTCTAAAATATAACTAAAACATACAAAATCTGCGTTTTAAGACAGAAATCGTGTATATTGTAGTCATCCGCTTCGGGGCGATTCTAAAATCGGATCTAAAGGAAAAAAACTCATTTACCATTGTTATTCGAAAAAAGAAAAGGGTTTTTGATTGATTAGAACCTATTCTTTAAATTTATATGGAGTGAGATTCTTTGATTTCTCGAGCTGAGCTTATTAAAAGTAAATCACAGATTTTCGGACGACGTTTTTTTTGGTTGGTTGAGAATCCCAAACGTAACAGTTATAAATTTTCCTAAATTTAGATGTTGCAAGTTTTTGAATAAAATCGGTTTTCGGGTCGGCACCGAAGTTCTGGCTACTTGGTTGGTGAATACCCCAGGGACTAACAGTCCACCAGCAGAGGCATCGGTCCAGTGGCAACAAATAATATAATACCAAAGTTACTGTGAATTTACTTTCTGCATATGCATAAGCTCTAAAAATACAATCTACATAAAAACAAGCAATGGAACAACGCTTTTATTTTATTTATTTTAAGGTAAAGGTAAAGGTAAAGGTAAATTTTATTTAACGTCGGTGAACACATTTAACAATTAGCATAAGCTCTAAACGAGCCTTTAACAAGCGGCGAGATTTTTCGACTGTTTGACAGTGATGCCGTTCTCGCATGGTCGCCAGGTTTTGTGAGGGAGAAAAGCCCGATATTCCATTGTGGAAAATTGGTGAAACCCTCGAGCTAGGGTAGGTACCTGGCACCAATGACACGTGTGATGATCGAACCCTCACAGCGGTGTCAGGCCTCGTGATCTAAAGTCCAGCGAAATAACCACTCGGACACCCTGCTCGCTTGAAGTCACTATCAGGCTTTCAACAGTGACCTATGCTCATACTTAAAAGTACAATAAAGAAAGTCCCCGTCAAAAGAGAGTCGAAATGATAAAACATGAAGTAATTCTAGTAAACCGTCCGATAATTCACCTATTGAATCATGCACCGACTTAAGAAAAACCTTGATAACATCTGTTTTTATTACGGGAAGAGAGGTTGCTGTTTGATCTAATAAACATAAAAAAGGTGAGCGATTTCATATTGATAATAAGTAAATGATTAATGTTCACAAGATGTTAACAACATTTAGAAAGTGACAAAAAATAAATCAAATGTTGTAGTCATTTGCGCCTACATTTGATAATTACAAATGTTTACTTGTGGTAATTTTATGTCCCATCAAAACAATGTCACACGTCCTTTGGTTGACGGAAAGACAAAACCTTACCACCAAAACCGCGCATCAGGTGCAAGAAAAAAGCAGCCGTTGAAGTGGAAGCATTCAGGTTTTAGTCGATGCTAGCTGAGTCCAAGGTGATTGAAATCTTTCGCTATGTGTATGTAAAATGTTTTTACTGGTATTTTCTTTTCTTCCTCGCAGCAATTCCTCTAAAATAAGCCATTAAGGAAATTAATTATGACCACTGACTCGAATTTACTTATTTTGTTTTCTTTATTTAATTGGTTTTAATAGTTTTTCGTACTTTCTCTGAATGCTTCAGTAAGAGACAATGTTCTTATACAGCATTATTAAGTTTTTAGAAGTACGTATTACGATTGACAGTTCATGGCCATTTCAAAAGAAAACAACCCAAATTCTTGCCTAATAGCAAAACTGATTGAGGTTTTCTGTAACACTAAAAAAATATCAAGCAAACTAAGCTGGCGTGCATACATATAATGTAAAAAAACATTGCAAAACTTGATTTCGTCACATTTTACGCAACTTTTGAGATTTTAACCGGGTTTGATATACTTTCAAATATACAAACGACAACAAACAAAATTACGGTCATCTCTGAAAACCATGGCAAAGCCAAGATTTTGTGGTGAAAACAAAACATAATGAAGTGAAGTTTGTCTACAAATTTTCTGGTTCTAACTAACATAATTGGAGGTACTTGCAGACAGCTTATTACTAAGGGTATTTTTCAAACTCGTTTTTACGGAAATGTTGTTGAAAATTCCTGAATCTGATTAAAAATCCTGAAAAACTTGGACGTAACTTATATTTTTTAAGTTATAGGGGAAATTGACAGGATATTCTATATAAATCCGTTAAATAACAAAAATACCGATTAGCTTTTGGATAAAATGAGCTAGAGATTATACACATATACTGGTCTCTCGCTGATGCTGCCGATGCCTATTATATGATAATTCCTTAAAAATGTATCAAACCCTTCGGGAAGTTTGAGTTTGATTTTTATTCCTTAATGCGACAGCGCTTTCAAATCCTTGAGCTTTCCTGCAGATTAGTGGCGAGCACCCCTTGACCCATCTTTCAAAATTTTGTTTTGTCTGTTTTTCCCTTTCATGATTATATTCATTGAGTAGGTAGTCTACCTGTATTTGGTCCTATTCGTATGTTACCTTACTATAGGGAAAAAGGACACAGAAAAGGGAGGCCTGTGTGTATGTGACTAAACCCTTGCTAGTTTTAATCGTGTTATGCCATTATCCTAGGTACTTCGACAGCTGATAATCGGGTGCCCAGAAATACAAAACTAACATATGAGTACTTTCAGTTGATTATTGCTAAAAGTATTTTAAATGATCTTTAAACATCCCATCGAGATGAATATTGGCAGTTCATGCCTTTTGGCATACGACAGACGGGTCTAGGCTTTAAATATCGATTTATGTTTGAATGACATAAGTTTGATAGAAAATTTGTGACGACACCTACACCCCTATTAAGCTAGGTGATGTTTAGGTACAGGTAAATGTTCGAATATCAAAAAATCGTACCTAAGCATTTTCCTGAACCGGGACAAAACTTTATCCAATGTTACTTAAGATAAGAAATTTGTTTACATTTTTCTCGACCGGACTAAACGTTTTCCAACCGGACTAAACCAATTATACGCGAATTCTTCTTACCTATACTGTTCGCCGAGAACTCAGCTTAATAGGGGTGACCTTTTCATTTTGTAAGTATGTAAGAAAATAACGAAGATTGTACATTAAAGTGTTTGTAGGGTTTCGATATCATTTGTACTTATTTTTGATTTTTGGG
>MJUU01047050.1:37992-49326 GCA_002080025.1 Modiolus philippinarum | reverse complement strand
TCCAACCGGACTAAACCAATTATACGCGAATTCTTCTTACCTATACTGTTCGCCGAGAACTCAGCTTAATAGGGGTGACCTTTTCATTTTGTAAGTATGTAAGAAAATAACGAAGATTGTACATTAAAGTGTTTGTAGGGTTTCGATATCATTTGTACTTATTTTTGATTTTTGGGATATACTAGTGTTGCAATTTTGTAATGAAAACGAAGAAATACACAAAACTTGTTGACAGAATCTCAACTGCCAAATGTAGTATCAAAACAAATCCTTTTCTCTGATAGTTATGAAGAAGAAAGGAAATGGGGTAAATGTCAAGGAGACAACATCCCATATCCAGGTTAAAACGACCCAAAACAAAGCATCTAGTGGTCACCGTACGGTCTTCAACATAGTACTTACCTATCTGTCACGTACCTTGAAAACCAACAGAAAAAAATGTTTCATGAATAATAAGAATAATTCGACTTTCATTGGAGTACTGGATTTTCATAAGAAAGGTTGGAAATTTTGTTTTTGTTTATAAGTACGTGTAATGAAATGGCAAATGATAGTCAAATACGGAGGTCACATAAAATATTCAAATATAACAAATTGAGGAAGCCAGTTCTACAATGACGAGCACATACGAATTTTTTTTCGTGAATGTACTGAATTTTGGTTGCACTTATAATGACATTCAAAAAAAGATTTCTTTAAGGTACTCTATTCTTACCAAAGGATGCACATCTAATAGCTGTTTAAAAATGAGGATGTTTATAATTAGGAAACGAGTTCCACTGAAACGTGCGTTTTCTTAAGCTCATCTTCTGAAAATTAACTTTCATACAATGAAAAATTCATATTGGCAATATAAACACAGTTCGATCCTAATAAAAATATCAGACAGATTTTTTTTCTTTTAAGATATTTTGTAGGTCTTAACCTAAATGTTCCAAAAATAAAATAAAAATGATATGCCACCGATCATCTTTTCCTGTTATCTGGCTTTGAAAATCAGCCCAAGTTCAGTATTTTTCTGCAATATTTAAAAACAATATATAGGGAACTGTGAGAACATGCTTATTGTTTATCTTTCATATAAAATAAATATCAGATAGATTTTTTTTATTTTTTATATTTCAGAGATATACACTTCAGCTATCTGTTACGATCAAAAAATCTCTATGTCACCGTTTGATTAAGAGAGATATTTCATATAGTTTACGAAATAGACAATATTTACGGGAAAAGGGAGCTAATTCTATTATGACGTCACAATGAATAGGCCAATACAGGAATATTCTGGCTTGAAAATCATGTCAATTCCGCATCCTACTCGTGTTACGCAAATGCGCCAATCGAATGCGCCGTATATTAGTGTCGATCTACCTTAAATGATTTTTAATGTAAAGCGCCTAAAAATACAGTAATTGGCAACCTTCTAATACCAATATCACACCTATATTTTAGAGAATAGTTGAAAAGAACGTTTCAGCAGATTTCAACGACAATCTAGCGATTGATCCAAAAAAAAATCACTTTCATATTTTTTGATAACCTTGGTAGACTATAGTTTGGTTCAAGTTGCCGTAACGATTTTTGATAATGCAACTTTGGCATATTAAAGCTTCTTTCAAAAACAAAAAAAAATTCTAATATGAGAACAATGGAAACCATGACGACCAGGAATATGAAAATCTCCAATAACACTATCAGCGACGTCACAACAGTCTTTACGCTGAAACATACGACGTCATAATATGTTTTGTGCACAAAAACGTCAGAGAATCTTATGTTATGGCTGTCATTTCCGGGTACACTATAGGTCCGTCCAGATCATAAAATGTCATATTAGAATCGAAATAATTCATGTTCGCCGGTGGTTTGTAGTCGATTTACATATGGGTGTCCATTATTTTCGTTAATTTTACCCCTCGCTCCGCTGAGCTACGCTTTGGGTAAAATATCAACGAAAATAATGGCCACCCATATGTAGTTCTCCAACAAACCACCGGCGCCCATGAATTATTTCCTAATTATACTATGAATTGCATTATTCTGAGTACAATTAACAGAACAAAAATATAGCTCGAAAATATGACGTTGAAATAGTCATTTACTTATGGCAAAGTGGATGTATACTAATCAATAAAAGATCTTATTAAAAATGTTATTTTACCTTCTGGCAGGAAGCAATAACTTAGCATGAAATGTATTTTTTCATGCAGAAGAAGTCACATTATTTCCAAAGATGTCTGTTACAATTGCTAAACCATATATGTTTAAGGTCAAGGTCATCATCAGAAATCTCTGTTCTCGAACGCAAATAGTGAGCATGTCAACATCTTGCATCTACCAAATCGTCAAATCGTTTAACAAACTAACTAAAATATGCTGCAATTACGACCACATACCGTACAAGTGATTATTTTTGCGGGGACTTAATTTTCGCTTTATTGGCGTTTATTTTGATGTCGCGAAAATTGCATACCGTGAAATATAACTATAAAACACTCATATAAGACTCAATACAGTATAGAAAGAGAATGAGGTGAAATCGCGAATATTTAAGTCTCGTGGAAATTAAATAAAACATTTGAACTAAATCGTGAAATTTGCGACCCGTGAAAACAAAAACATTTATATGGTAATCCTCGGGTCCCATTTTCCGCATTTAATTAACGGCAACGTACATGTAAGTGTAAAACACGACTTAGCGGAATTAACGTTTTGACGTGCCGTTCCCTCATTTGATATTTCACGCCCACATATCCGATACATGGCGTCTACATTTCACAGCTCACTGGTAATTTGTTCTCTGTCAGCTTTTACAACAATTTCGGTTTATGGATTTCCAAATGTCTTGATTTGATCTGCACTGAAGAGACATAAGTTGTCGAAATGCACATATGCAGAACTCAAAATTAACAGTGACTTCGGTAACTTCGGTTTTTTTTTGTTATTTGCTATTGTCGTGCCTGTAGTTTGAACAGCAATTTTGTCAACAGATCGAAATTACTGTTTCAAAAACTTGTGCATCACGGTTATGTTCAATCACCGATTCAATTATCATTACAGAAGTTTTACGGTGAACACCATGATTTGACAGACCGTTATAATGTCTCTTTTCACAGCTGAGAATAGACCCAGAAACTATTACCGGACAGACAAACACCGACTATAGCAAAACCGGACTTTTCACTGACAGTGTGATGGGTGTCACGCTTGGAGCAGATGAAATATACCCTTCCGACGCAACTGGTGATACATCAAGTTTTGTAACATGCATGTTCGTTTTTATTTTTCATGCTGTTTCAATTCGTGTTGGATATGAATTACCGTGTTTTGGGGTTTTGATTTTGGAATGCTCCCTTGCCTAATTTTTGCTTCAGTGTTCGTTTGTTGATGTATTTATGTGCTTGTTTGCCTTCGATGAATCATTTGTCTTTAACGTATAAAGTCCTTGTTCATGTTAATTTTTGATTGATCTCGAAAGGAGTGACTATTTTCCACTTTTTAGGATGGCAAATTGTTATTCGACGCAGTGTATCAATTATTGTCATCAAGAAATTGAAATCATCCATCAATTAACGGTGAAAATCGATCATCGAACGGCAAATTAACACTACGGATTTTCATTGTTTTTGTTTCGGAATCGATTTTCGGACTTACATGTTCTTTTTGTCATGTCCAACAAAGAGACAGGTTTACATATGTACATTACACATTGGATATTACAAAACATACTTGGCACCAAACAAAATTGTATATAATTCTCCCAATACTACCATTGATATGTTTTCCAGTCTTGTCAAATAAGAGTTGGAAAATGTAGT
Organism: Modiolus philippinarum; assembly: GCA_002080025.1. Lineage (NCBI taxonomy): Eukaryota > Metazoa > Mollusca > Bivalvia > Mytilida > Modiolidae > Modiolus > Modiolus philippinarum. The sequence goes on along the minus strand of MJUU01047050.1, from coordinate 45,508 downwards.
AGACTGAAGACGCGTTCATGCAATAATCGAATTAGTATAACTTCCATTTTATTAATAGAAACCTGGGGTGAAAATTATTGTAATGTATCGAAACAACGGAAATATAATCACAAAACAAAGGTTTAATATAACTTCCAGTTATATCAATTTGGAAGCTATATCAATAAACACTAGGTGACAAGATTTCTGGAGATATCATTACAAACAAGAAGTAGACGGATTCTTTGTTTGAAGCTTAAATATCAAGTTTTTTTAGGAGAAATACAAAAATACCCAAATTGCGTGATAAACAGTAAATTTCGTTATGATGTACACGTGTTTTAAGGTGTAACTTCTCATCAGCAGCATTAGAATCAAATCAAATGGAAAGCCCTTATCAACCTTATGTCAATCGGCTCCAAACAGCTGTAAATATGTGAATGAAAGCTTTAGTAATATAGTCTTAATTTTTCCTATTAACATAGAAGGCTACTTATAATGCGTGTTAAGGCAGAAAATTCACTATTGGTTAACATATTCGTTTATAACTGCCCCAATTCATGCTGCTGCGTTTTGGTTTTTGTTTTTTTGTTTTCTTTGTATTTATAGCATGACTTCGATGGATTTTCATAGGAGAGCGATTCAGGTCCAGCCTTCTGAGTCTCCAGTTTAAATTAGATCGGGATATGGCGCAGGGCAATTTACAAAAGAAAAATTAACTATAGAGCTATGGTACCGTAGCTGATGGATATGGGTATGTGTAATATGGAAAAAGTACTCTAAACATGCAATGCTAATTTGAAAAAGCAGAAAATTGCAATCTGTTTTATCTATATATGCATATATTTTTGGTTAATCAAAGGAACAAATACGTTCATCATCACAGTGCCCGTCCATTTACTTTACTCCGGGTTACTGCCATCCTTCAAAAGTACGAATTGACGTCAATGTTGTAGACATCTTTAAGCTAGATGCATTATATTTTGTGAAATTACAAATCTAAACACGGAATGCAGATTTATTTAGTGCCCTTGTCTATCCCAACCCTCCCATCTAACTTAATTAACTCAATGTTAACTTAGATTCATGTACATTTACTTTACCAGACAATCAATATTCTAAATCCGGTGTATAGTAAAACTTGTTCTACACCTATTCTTCGTTAAAGTGTCCATTTGCAAAAAAAAATATAGAAAAAAAAAAAATCATTGAAAATAGTGTAATTTTATTATTTTCTTAAAGAGCAATTATTGAACTAACAAACTTCAAAATTTTAACACTCAGGCTCAAATAATAACATTTTTACAGATTTTCACATGGAAGCAACCAATTAGCAATTGTAATCAACGTTGTTGCCATATTCTTATTTTTTGCAAACTCGTTTTAATAAAATCACAATTCATAAAGACTTTTGTTGGACAAAAAACATAATTAATAATTTTAAATACGCCCGTGTTCAATTGGGTAAAATAAAGGCGGTTAATGAAAAATTTTGATCACAAAAAAATCCTTTTGCGATTTTTAAAGTTTTTATGCTTTTTATTGATACCTTCTCTTTCATATACAATTAAATTGTTTCCGTTGAAAGGTCAATGACTATTGAATGCTAAAGATAAGCAAATGACTTAGCTGTTCAGCATATTCAAGACGGGAAGTGGCTATTTTACAACTTTTATTTTTTTATTAGAGTTTTGCTTCGGTAACGTATATTACAATTGAGCTGTAACGTAGATTACAATATTACTAAATTCACATAATAACTTATACACAAGTCAAATATCAATTATACGTGGAACTGTATGATGACATTTAGTCTAACCAAGAAAACCAACAATTCCATTAAAGAATCTTCTAATACGTGTTTACTTTGGACCAATTAAAAAAAAATAATCAGATCTTGGTCAATGCCATTTTCAAAAAGATTTTGACTCAAAGGTTCTTTTTCTTATTTCTGCTTTCTTATTTTAGGTATTTAGCTTATCGAAATATGTATATTTTACATGAGAAATTGATACTAGTATGATAATATTTTTTGCCTTTAAAAGAAAACCTGAAGTAACGTAGATTACCACTTGTCAGTAAGTTTGTGGAATGAAGAATATGGATTCATATATGATATGTAATTGAATTATAGTTTAGTTAATCGATCATAATTAAGTTCTTTTGTCATTCAACTATCGCTTTCAGTTTAAACGGTAATAACGAGTGGCAACTTAATGAAACTTAACACATCGATTATTTCAATATTTTTAAAATTTTCTGCTTGTCGTCGTCACCAATTTTGTAACTTCGGCCACTTCTTCCAACAGGTGCTGGCGCTTCAATTTTACAAATGATACGAGTGTCATCTCTTTTCATATTTAAAAAATCACGCGGGGAAGGCCATTTGAACAAAGATTTCGATTCATCGGTTCTTTCTGGTCGTAGAAAACTAACTTCAAGTTCATCATCGGAATCGATCATTTCTGCTTTGCCAATATGCCATTCGTTTTGATACGTAACTGCAAGCCAATCTCCTTTATCGATATCATTATGTGCTTCATCCGTAACTAATTCCGAATCGTCTTGTTCGTTCTGGTCATGTATACTTTCCGGGGTAGTCGTATCCGGTTCACCACTTCCAACGAATTCCTCAGCTGTCACTTCCTCCTGAGCATCTGTAGATGTTGACTCTCCCATGTTTTGTTCCATATCCCGACGTTGTTTCAAAATAGTTCCTTCGCTACAGTCATGTAAATTCCCGATAATACAGTTCTCGCAGTAACAAGACGTTGTACATATTTTAACTTTTCCTTTACAGACAGATGTAACTTGGTGAACTTGGATTGTCCCTTTGTAGAATTTCAATAAAATGTTCATATCGTTCACTTCTTTTCTTGATATGTCAATGTCCTTTGACGACATGAAGCGATAAGTTGCACTTGTATGCAGAGGTCCAACTTTTTGAAAATAATCGGAAGCGTCTTGGACGGTGATTTTCCCTTGTCGAATAGCTAAATCAGCGGTTCTTTTCGACGTACCCCCTATTCCGTCACATGGCCCTTTCCCGTGTCCCGTTTCAAAATAATTCCAGATGGCCGAGACTCCGAGAAGACTTTCATGATCTGAAACCACAAAAAAGGCTGACTTGTTTCTATACTGGGAACTGGGTGAATCCGTCCAGTAATGTACCATTCGAAGGTCGCCGATTGTTTGTTTCATTTCATTTATTATGTCTTTAATAAACGAATAAACTGCTCCAAAATTATGCCCTAGATCGTCGGAAACATATACAAAGTTTTTGTGCTGCATTTTGTTCTCGTTGTCTTTGAAGTAAACTACAACTGGATGTAATGTAACAGCCGTTCCGTTCCAGTAGGCACTTTGCACTTCATCCACCGAACTGCAGACAAAATTTTCTGCAAAGTCCATTTGAATAATCAAATGGCTTTGTGGTAAGTTTTCTTTTAGTGTACTAATTGCAGCATACTGGGATTTTACTCGTTGAACATGTTCTGAAAATTCGCAAATCTGTTTTCTTATTTTCGAATTAAAATCGTCTTTTTTTAAAGTTTTATCAACTATGACTGTTTTCTTTTTACCGTCTGGCATTTCAACTTTCTCCCACTGACTATAGACTACTTCTTCATCTGATATTGAGCTGAGGTACGTGTCAACTGGATTATCATTCAAGTTTCGATTAAATTCGTCTGGATTTAATGGAACGGATGCGCCAGCTTTTTTCATTGATTTTAAGGCTAGAGCCATATTTTGGTGCCTTTGGCAAAGACATTTATTTCTACTTAAGTACTTTGTGAGTCCTATGTTATTTGGTCTCATGGCACAAAAGCGAGAAAAGGATACTTTACTTGCCGTTTCAGCTTTGTATTTAAGGTGTAAGAATGTCATGTTGTCATTTAGGATTCTTTTTTGAACATGTCCCTTTTCGGTTTTTGTTTTGTCATTTTTACCTGGCATTTCCCGGCTATTGTCATCTCGTTTTAAAAATTTTTCAATATCTTTTCGAAGATTTTCACGTTGGATGGGGTTTCTCTGTCGCTTTTCTATTCTAGTCAAGTCACCTTGTTTTCTCTTAAGGCTACTTCTTCTTATTCCTGTACTTTTGCTTAGCGTTTGTTTGAGGCGATATTTTTTCAATTTTCTGCTCGATAGCAAACTTTTGATGATTGTTTTACCTTGCTGGTCACTTTTCTGATACATATCTTGCATTTCGTCTGTCAAAACATTTGCTAAAACAAGTTTGTTTTTTACAGTTTTCGGAATTTTGCTCGGTGAAACGCCTTCATCTCTCAGTTCGTTACACATTCTTTTTCTTGGAGTATCTTTTCTGTTTCAATTTCTGTCGATATCTTACCATTCGTACTGTTGATGCCATCTACTGATTCTTCGCTTTGTTCTATACTTTGTAATTCTTGTGGTTTCTCTGACGTGGATTCAACGATTTGCTGTACGTTTTCTTGTTGATTCTCTGATGTTGTTTTTCCATTTTGTTCTACGTTTTCTTCCTCTTCAATTGAATTTTCATAATGTTCTAAGTTCTCTTGAGATTCTTCTGGTGTTGATTCTATGCTTTGTTCAAAACGTCCAGTCGATTCTTGCTGTTTTGATTCCTTGATTTGTTCAGAGTTTTCAGGTATTTTCTGTTGGGCCGATTCACCATTTTGCTCAAGAGTTTCCTGCTGTTCCTGTGGTGATTTACTATTTTGCTCTTCATTTTCGGGTTGTTTTTGTGCTGTACTACTTTTCTTCATAAGTCTCTCGTACCTTTTAGATACAGTTTTGTACTTTCTGTGTGTATTCAAGTTTTGTTTTGTCAAACGTTCAATTTTCCGATTGCATTTCGACACTTGTCTGCTTATTCTTTTTCTTGTGCGATTTTTTGGATTCTGACAAGGAAGTCTGACTAAAAGAGGACTTGTAATTGGGTCTGTGCTTGAGCTGACGATTTGTTCTTGTTCTTGAGATGACGTTTCAGCAGCTTGTTGAGTTGACTGGACTTCTGTACTTTCATTTGCGGATTGTTGTTTTCTCTCTCTGTGCTTTTGTACAAGTTTTCGAACTTTTTTCCTTCTCTTCTCTTGATCCGTTTTTGACCGTTCAGCTATAGGCACATAATATCCCCTGATCCTTTGTCGTATCTTTCTAGGTAGGATTCACCCTCTTTCTCCTTTTTACGCTCTCTGTATGCTTTCTGCTTCTCAGCATTTGTCATTGGCATCCTAAAATACAAGAACAACAAACATGTAATATACGTTACTTTATACAGTAATCTACGTTACCTTGATTCATCAGCTTCTGATCATAATAATTATACCTTTATGTTCATGGCATATGTAATAACTCAAAATTGCGATAAAAAATGACAGAAAAAAATAAATAATGTTTACAAAATATAAAAATACTAGTCATTCACAAAGTTTTTTTTACACATTCTTATAAAATATGTAATCTACGTTACCTTAATAAAGTCTGTATATTTGGTTCAGTTTGATTATACAGCGTTTATGTTCCTGTTGAGATTAAGTCTACCAAAGTTTTTGTGTGATTTCAGGGAAGTATCTTTTTATAGTGTGTACGCATTCAAAATTATGCACGACTGAACAACATTAAAAAAGATCAATCGATGCAAAACCGACAAATGACCTTTAGAAATGTAGCCTTTTTCTCCATGTTTACTAGATTCAATTTACAACATGCTGGTGAATCCCCATTCAAATAAATGTTTACTTCATAAAATCAACAAGTCTTACCTTGATTTTCATCCGTTAAGTCCGAAAACAATGAATTTTTCAGGTATACTGAAACACTATATTTTGAATTATGGTGCCCTTGCAACTCTTGAAACATCGGATATGACGTCAAAAAACTAAAAGTCCAATCCAACACGGTAGAATCATGTCCATATTCCGCACTTCCAACAATAAAGTCGTGACTATTGAGCAACAAAAATAATACTGTAACGTAAATTACATAACGTAAATTACAATTTTTCCTTCCAGAGACATTTGAAAGAAACAAATAAGCTTGATGAATATGATTTTTGAGGGATTTGGTGAGATACGTTATAGTTTTCTTTATGTTAACTTCATTATATAGGTATTTGATGTTCGAAATTTAATACTAGTCGTAACGTTGATTACTTCCTTAAAAAAACTATTTTTTCTACATTTGAATGATGTGCGGTATTTTCGAACACATAGTTGATGTGCCGATTATTTGTTTTCTGATTAATTTTATGATCATTGGTGATGGATTTGTAGTATTTTATTGATGTTTTAATTACATTTGCCATAACAAACAGTGTACGATTGGTCCGGGTAACGTTGATTACTGAAAATAGGCGACAACCTTGAAAGCTAGAGTACGCAGAATATTAGGGCACCACTGTACCAAAACTTTCTGAAAATTATTGTCATTGATATTATTACATATTCCGATGCCAGAAAAGCGAAATAATTTGTTCATATTTAAAATATCCTTCTGTAAAACTTGTACATTTGCAGAGCGACATCACAATTTTCGTTAGGCATTGCATACCATTTAGTCATAAATTTTGAATGCCCGAGGATTTTACTTTTGTATTCCGTCTAAACTTTCAACAATGATTGTTTTTATGAGAAACAAACGATTTCGCGCCAATAATTTTCATAGTTTTTCTTATTTTAACACATAAATATCGGCGACAGCCAAAAATAGAAAGTGAACACTTTAACGAAGAATAGGTGTCCATTGTGTTTCTCTAATGTACAAAATTCCCATCTGTATTCATCATTAGATATTATTAAAAACAAATATCATTTTACAAATTTTTTTTTTAATTGGCAAATAAAGGTCACGGCTCACAATAAAATTTGGACTGCCAGCCATCATGGCGTAAAGGGGCAAGTCCAATGCATTAACATTAGCTATCATGATTAACATGATCATTATTGTCATTATCAACATTATCGGAATCATTATCATCATTATCAACATTATCGTGAAACATGAACATTATCAACATTATCGTGATTCATTATATCTTATCAACATTATCGTTATCACGATTGACATTATCATGATTAAATATAGCGTGACTGGCCCTGGGAACAGAAGCTCAGTAACGGATATTACAGTTCATTATATTATAATGGTGCATAATTGTTGGTGTTGTGTCGCTCTTCCGCTCGGAAATAGGACGTGTTCTTTCAATTTACAGTTTTCTGGCAATACCGGTGCTCGACTCACGATAAATAGTCAAGATATTAAAATCGACCCATGTTCATAAAACAAACTTTAGATAGTAAAGCGGAACTTTGATGTGAATGTCTCTTCCTATATGTGTATTATGTGCCCATGATCCATTGTTTCAAATTGCTCGAAAGAAATGTTTTGAACCATGTCTTCTTAATTGCACCAGTTATTGAAGTGAGCCGTAACAGTATTCCACCTCTCTCGTATGAATTATTTCCTGAAAATATACAATCAAAACAACAGCAGTAATCTGAATAGACATAATTAAAAGAGGTGAGGTGGGTGGGTTTTCTTTTGAAATACT
>MJUU01047050.1:23738-37706 GCA_002080025.1 Modiolus philippinarum | reverse complement strand
TTGTTCCATTGTGTTTCTCTAATGTACAAAATTCCCATCTGTATTCATCATTAGATATTATTAAAAACAAATATCATTTTACAAATATTTTTTTTAATTGGCAAATAAAGGTCACGGCTCACAATAAAATTTGGACTGCCAGCCATCATGGCGTAAAGGGGCAAGTCCAATGCATTAACATTAGCTATCATGATTAACATGATCATTATTGTCATTATCAACATTATCGGAATCATTATCATCATTATCAACATTATCGTGAAACATGAACATTATCAACATTATCGTGATTCATTATATCTTATCAACATTATCGTTATCACGATTGACATTATCATGATTAAATATAGCGTGACTGGCCCTGGGAACAGAAGCTCAGTAACGGATATTACAGTTCATTATGTTATAATGGTGCATAATTGTTGGTGTTGTGTCGCTCTTCCGCCACATGACCGGAGATTAATATATCCGGTCACCGCCAACAAAAGGTAGGGACACAACACAAGCCGAGACTTTATTTGCCGAAATCAAACTATATTAGAATATAAACATTAATGCATCGGGAATCCCGAAATGAGTTAAATTAAAAGCTGCAAATATAACTTATATACATATTTTGACCTTCTTTTGAACCTTAAACCATATTGAATCAATACAACTGTACAAAATCAACTACCCGACAAATGTCACCATTTAATGCCTTGAAAATACATCACCAATTTACAGTTCTATTTCCATTAGGTATTCCTGTAATCTGTACAAAAATATCTGGTTGCCAATATTTGACAAATGTACCCCATCACTGAACATATTCGGATCATTCCAATTTATTTCTGGATATTTAATGTAACCACCACCTGCCTGAATACAATTCCATGCAGCTAAATTATTTATTCTGACGGCAGCTTTATTCAAAGCCTTGCTATTCTCGCTACATCTCCAAGACAATCTCGGCAGTATTTGAGACCATAACAACTTAGTTGATGGTAATAAAGCCCTCAGTTTATCAAGTGATAATTTGATTTTCTTTCTAAAATCAAAAAGTCTAATATACCCTATAATATTGCCTCCACAATGTAAAACCAAGACATCCGGGGGATGCTCAAATTTAAGAAGGAAACTAATCCTAGGAATCAAATCTTCCCAGGTCATACCTCCTTTACCCTGCCACCATAAGGAACAGTTTCTTCTCTGATAATTTGATTTTCTTTCTAAAATCAAAAAGTCTCGTGCCCTCAAAAGTGTTTCTGGCATATACAAATGCATGCTTAATAATTGATGACCCCACTATCCATACAAATTTCTTCTGTGGGTAATCGGTATGACCTATTAAAATTAATTTTATTATTTACAAATATTATTTATCTTTATCGTGTGCTTGAGTACATCTGCTTTGAAGCTAACTTAATATTTCCTTATGTATGATCTAAAAGCGTCGGATTTCCAACGCCCCAATTTCTTAATTTCTTCGTTGCTGGTGCCTTGCGCTGAGGCAACAGACGCTGCACCAATCCTGAAGGAATGAGACTTGTAACATGTAGATTCTATACCCAATAAATTCAAAACTTTCTTTAAAACTGAAGTGAACTGGTACCTTGATACTGATTTACCATTAAAATGACAAAATAAAGGACCAGACTGTTTTGGCCTATATTTCAAATATTTCTTTAATAGAGATACAGGACAAATTTGAGAAAATGTTTCTTTAACATAAATTGTTTTTCCCTTTCCAGTCTGATCACCTTTCGAATGACCGATTCGAACCTTTAATGTCTCAACCCCTTTATTGTTTTCAATTTCAATATCTTGTATACCAATTATTTGGTGCTCTTGAGCAGACTTTGTATACATTAATTCACCAACTCTAAGAAAACCGTAAAATGCAAAAGAAAATGCCGATGCAAACAGATTAGCTTCATAATCCGAAAAACACACTGATGACAACTTGTTAATTATCTTATTCAACAGGTCTGAACTTAGAGGTAGCCTGGTATCTTTTACATTATTTGTACGCTTCATACCCCCTCACATTCTTTTAACAATAAAATTTTGGGAGAAATCTTGATTAGAATCTACATTTAATACTTTACAACGAAACGTTATGGCCGATACGTAACAATTTACGGTGCTGTACGCTTTCCTGCTAGAGAAAGGTATGCTACAAATAAAGTAACGTGTGAAGGCGGTGGTGGCCATTTCAAATCTAAACCAAACTCCACTCGAAATGAGTAAAAACTATTCAACCCTGCTGTATAAGTATCTTTTGTATTCTGTGCTAATGATGCGTCCACTAACCGTCCAATTTCAGTTCCGATATCATCTCCAGAAATTCCTTTGGCGGAAGTGTCATTTCTGTATCTGCTTCTGGTGCCAACTCTTTGAATCTTTGCCACTGTTTGCGTGAAATAGCATCAGCAATGCAGTTGCCGCGGCCCTCAATATGTACTGCTTTAAACTGCATATTATTTAACATTGTATACAGTACCAAGGGCCGAATCAACCCCATTACCCGTTTAGATTTTGACGACTTTTTATTTAAAATAGTCACCAAAGCACTATTATCTGTGTGAAAAAGTATTTGTTTGTTTTGTAAATAAGATTTGAAAAGGTAAATAGATAATATAATTGGTACCAGCTCTAAAAAAAGTAATGTCAGACATGATATCCAGTTCATTCCAATAACATGGCCATTGATAAAAAGACCAATGGCCAGAAAAATAAACCCCACAACCTAGTTCTGGGTTACCTGCACTGTCTGTATACAAATCAAACTGTGAATTTGAAAGCCATAGATTTTTACCGAAAGACAAAGTCCCATTAAATTTTTTGATAAACTGAAGCCATGTTTTGATATCTTCCTTCATACCAGCAGACACCCGGATATGGTGCCCAGGTTGACGTATGCCGCACATTGCATCACAAAATCTACGATTAAACGCCCTAACAGAAGGAATTGCTTTAGCACAAAAATTTAAAGAACCAACTAATGACTGCAAATTACGAAGTGTAACTGATTTTTTGGATAATGTAAATTCTAATTTTTCTTTAACCTCCTCTAGTTTTTCTCTCGGAATTCGAATGACCATTTCCAAGGTGTCGATTTCTAAGCCAAGAAAAGTCATAATACAAGAAGGGCCTAATGTTTTATCTTCAGCAAGTGGAACTCCCAAATCCAAACAAAGTGATCTAAAACTATTCATTAACGTCAAACATTCGCCTGATTTTGCCTTTCCAATGAGCAAACAATCATCAAGATAATGCTCTACTGACTGCATGCCTGATTTATACTTAATAACCCATTCTAGAAAAGTTGAGAACTTCTCGAATAGAGCGCATGATGCAGAGCATCCCATTTGTAAGCATTTGTCAACATAGAAAAGGTTTTTAAATTGAAAACCAAAAAGATCAAATTCATCAGGATGAAGTATCAACAAACGGAAGGCAGCTTTTATATCCATACGTGCTAGCTCAGCACTCTTGCCCATTTCGCTTATAGTTGACAAAACTTTGTCGAACGATGTGTATTGTACCGTTGTCAGCTCTGGATCAATATAACTGTTAACACTTTTACCTAGCGGAAAACTTAAATGGTGAATTAATCGATAACCGGAAGGTTTTTTGGCAACAATACCAAGAGGGGATAAACGCAAATTAGGCAATGGCCTACATCTGAAAGGTCCAACAATACGCCCAGCATCAATTTCTTTTGATAATTTTTCTAAAACTTCTTTTTCGTGACGTTCTGCTGATACCAGATTTTTACAATTTAACGGTAGTCGAGGTCCATCGTAGTTAACTTTAAAACCTTCCGTAAACCATTAATTAACAAATTAGCATCATCAATATTTGGATATTCTGTTAGGTAATATTTTAGCATTTCAACCTTAATTGGGGTTCGCCCTAGCTCCAACAACTTGGATCTTTCTGCCTCCAGATTTGATGAAACCCCTTGCACGAAAATTGTTACCCACGTTTGTTTCTTTCTTAAATTCGCTACCTCCGTCATCAAATTTTGGTTCCGGAGATTTCAAACTGTATCCCCTTTCAGAGTTAATTATCTGACCATTTTTAGCTAGGATACAGCTCATTGCTGCGTGTGGCCCTCCACATTTTAAACACCTATGCAGATAAGGACCTGAAGGGCGACCACATCTGCCTCTATTATTATAAGTGAAACACTTTCCTAGTGATATTTGGCTCGTAGCTACTTGAGAAGGGCCCTGGGAGATGTACAGCAGCCACAACTCCATATCAACAGCGCCCAAAGCCATCGAAATATTTTTTGCCCTTTTCAGCCTGAATTGTTGGTCATAATTTAACCAACCTATACCCATACATCTACTAGCCCCTAATTTAATGTTCGATATATACTTAAAAATGCCCTGTGTACTATCAGGATGTGCTGATGTATATATACTGGCATAAATTAAAAATGCATCTATCCATGAGCTTATATCAGTTATCCTTTTTCCTGATTTTTGTTTAAATGATAAATTGCCACTACTGTCTACAGCTAATGCTTTAGTTTGTTCAGACTGCGAGTTTATTGCAGGAGATTCTAACTCAACATATTCCCCATTAACAATTTTGTCCCGTATTTGTTGAGAAACATTCGTGCCCAATTCATCATCAAAACTTTTGACTGCTGAAATCACTGAACTTTCATTGGTAGAATTAAACGATAAGATAGAGCTATTACCTGATAATGAGGGCAGCTGTGGGTTGTTTGGAGTCAATGAAGTCTGTGGTGATCTCTGCATCACCTGTACTGTCTGTGTTATGTGCGCCCTTAGTTCTGGCATCATCCGCTCTGTTACTGTACTGACTACCTGATCCATGTTCTCCGCGGTTGTACCATTCTTATCGATGTTATTTTGTGCCAAGGTTGTTACATCTGTCGGCCTCGTACTCTGTTTTCTTCGATTAATTACTGTCTCACCGTCATTTCTTGTCCCATTTGGCGGCTTACTTCTGTTAGCGGTTGCATAACGGCTCTTCGATTTCCTGGGAACTCTTCCCATTTTCCTTTACTAGAACAATCTGAAAAAGTAAGCATACAATGTCTCAGAGAAAATCATATAAAAATTAAAATTTAACGCCTTCAATATCGAAAATAACGGATTCACCAACCACGTGCTCTTACATACAAATCCTGTATAAAGATACAAAATTGATCCAAAGACAAGTTTCTTAGTATAAATGTAAGCAAGTTTTTCATTTAAAATTTGATCATTTTTCTTTTGAAATACTGTAAATTTTCTGTAAAATACTCCACACAAATTTTTCCTGCCAGAGTCTTCGACGTTCTGCGCAAAAGAGAGAATTAGATCATACTTTGACCTTGAAGCTTATGTGTCACGATGTCTGATTTCCCAAAAATCACGTAGACTCTGATACAAAGCGAGGTAACTCGTACGCAACATAAAAAACAGCTTTGAATACACTTACTAAGTTAATATGATTTATGCAGAGAAATGCATGCATAAATTGATTTATACAAAAATGTAGCTGAAATACACTGTTTATTCTATATATTGATAACCAGTAGCCTATAGATTGTATGCCGCTATAAAATCAGCCGATTCAAAATATTCTATCAGTTATATTTATAAGTTTTGTATTTTTAGTAAAAAAAATCGAAATTTCTAACTTTTAAAAAAGCGAAATAATCAAATATTAAAGTTCAGATTACAAATTTCGAAGTTTCATCAAATGTCGTAAAATGGTAAGGTTTGAAAATGTTAAATTTTAATACTTTGGTTAAATTTTCAAAGATTTAAACTTTGCTCCATTTGAAAATTTGATATTTTAGATTTTTGGTCAAACTTTTAAAATATTAAAATTTCAAAAAGTTTCAGGGTTTTGAATTAATTGTTAAGTGTTACAAGGACCAGGAAATCAGTCGGTTGTGAGACATGTTCCCTGGAGTATTTGTTTAACTGTTCTTCATTTTCTGTAAAGTAATGTTGGAATGGTTCAATGCTCCATTCCAATTTCACAAATTGTTGAACTTAGTCATTTTAGCTACTTTAATGGTGAATTTAAACATTTATGATATATTCTGTAAATTAGGTTGAATTGGTATTTTTTGTACACTTGCAATTTTTTTTAAAATACTGTTATCACACTTTTTCATTTTTTAAAATTTATAAATTTTAGTTTAAATGAGTTTCTTTTCTGTTAGCTTTTAATGATTGAAGTAGGTTTAACACGTGTTTGTTTGTCAAACCCACCCATAATGTATGGGAGATAATTTGAGTCAAACATTGCCAGTGCATTCATAATTCCCGCATTTGTTATTGGAAAATTATTCAGTGCCTCAGCAGAAAGATTTACATTGTCTTTTGCTGGTAGTTATTATTTTTTCAAGACCGCTCCTTCAAATTAATAAAGAAATAACCATCAACAGTATTGAGTAAGCGTGAAAACTTATAAGCTCCAGAAAAGAAATGATCTCCTTAATCGCTTATTTTCACAAAATCGGCGATTTTTAAGAAAAAAAATTGTTTTAAACAAAAAGTTAGGAAGAACAAAACATCATTTCTATAACTCATATAACAAATTCTTTCCATTTTCTATGGCTTTTGAGGAGATGCGGCTCAAAGAATTCGTCCCTTAATTTGTTATTATAGATTTTCCTAAATTAAGATATTGCAAGTTTTTAAATAAAATCGGTTTTCGGGCCAGCACCGAAGTTCTGGCTACTGGGTTGGTGAATACCCCGGGGACTAACAGTCCACCAGCAGAGGCATCGGTCCAGTGACAACAAATAACAAAATACCAAAGTTACTGTGAATTTACTTTCTGCATATGCAAAGTCTCTACAAAACAATGTACATGGTAAAAATAAGCAATGGAACAACTATTTCATTGTTGTGTTTACTTTGAAGTCACCATCAGCAATGGGCTATGCTCATATCTAAAGTAAAACAAGAAATCCCCGTCCGCTGGCAAAAAGGTTCGAAATGTTATAAAATCAAGTAAATCTAGTAAAACCTAATGAATCACCGACTTAAATACCTTCATATTCATTTTTTTTTATTACGGGAAGAGAAGTTTCTGTTTGATCTCATAAACATAACGGATATTAAATTATCATATTATCATATTGATAATTAGTAAATGATTAATGATAAATATTCACAAGATGTAAACAACATTTAGGAAGTGACAATAAATAAATCAAATGTTGTAGTCATTTGTCTCTACAATTATGATAATTACAAGTGTTTACTGTGGTAATTTTATGTCCGATCAAAACAATGTCACACGTCCTGAACGAAGAGAACAATATATTTGACGGATAAAATAACCTACCCCAACACGCGCATCCGTTTGGGTGGAAGAATTCAGATTTTTGACGAAGCTAGCAGAGTCCAAGGTGATTGAAATCTTGCATAATTTTCTTGTTAAAAAACAACGGCAGTAGAATACCGAAGGAACAAAGCACAAGATTACACAAATCAAAGTCCAGAGACAAGGCAAAAGCAAGAACACCAAAAGACGGAAGACCAAAGACACCACATGCCTAAAAAACACTCGAACGTTACATATACAACACAAAAAACTAAAGCACAAACAGTGTGAACTCTCAATAAACAAGAGTGACATCAGGTGCCCCGGAAGGGTAAGCATGTCCTGCTCTGTGCACAGCACCCGTCACACTGTCAGTGGGTCAATTCAGGGTAAAGTCGAAACCGGTAATGTCAAATCAGGGAAGACGCAAATCTAGCTGAAAATGTCAGTTTTTATTTGTGACACTGACATTTCATATCTATCTATGATGTCGTGGTGACGGCCATAGAATTTCTGAAGGGACGAAAGTAACAAAGGCTGAACATATCCCTGACTCAGCAGTTTTTGTGACTGCTTTTGCTCTTTCCACAAAGTCACTGTATGTACTGCACGCTCTACAGTAACGAATTAATTGTGAAATATATACTCCATATGCTGGGGATGCAGGTATATTGCTGCAGAGAAAGGGAAAGTTCACAATTGGAAAGTCAAAATCATCACGTTTGTCATATAATCTAGATTTCAGACGTCCATGTTCGTCAATGTACAACAAAAGGTCAAGGTATGAAGCAGAAGAAATGTTTTTATGGTGTTTTCTTTTCTCCCTTGCAGCATTTCCAGCATAAATAACGATCGATACTTGGTTGAATTAAATTCTATCTTTACCTAAGAAGATGACTTTTGGTCTACAACCCTTACATAAATATGACTTTTAATTCAGAATCGCAGACACGAAAACCATATGCACTAAACAAGTCCGTACATAACGAGAAAATCATAACGAGAAAATAAAGATCAGCTCAGGGTCTACTCTTCCCAGTCAAAGACTAGCAAGGGACAACTTTACGTGTTGAGCGAAAGGCCGAAGTATTTTTAGTGTAAACTCGTATTTACCATTCGTTATGTTATTCTGAAATTTCGGTCAGCTGCTTCATTAATTTTACAATTTAAAATGTAGTTCATCTGCTACATTCTATCAGAATTTGAATATTCTTTGTTCCCTTGTGATCTTTTTTATTTCCTCTTCCAGTTTGATCAATAAAGGAGCTTAATTATGACAACTGACTCGAATTTACTGATTTTGTTTTCTTTATTTGATTGGTTTTAATATTTTTATGTACTTTCTTTAAAGTAAAGTCCACGTTGGCCAAAGTTACTCAATATATATCTGTATTTCCATGTTATTTGTTGTTGTATAAACATATGTTTGTATGTCTTGTTATGTTTTGTCATTGTATTTGCTTGGCCCCTATGGGCGTAAATTTGCAAATAAATAAATAAATTAAAACATTTACGAAGAATTTTTTCGATGATTTTCAATATTGTTTTTTGTATTTAGAAGATTCAGTTTCCCTTTTGTGTACCCAAGATTGTATAGAGGAGTGAATATTGAAAGCCGAGTTCTGATTGGTTATTAAGTATAATATTCATGTTGTATTTTTTTAAATAGAGAAAGTATGAAAGAAATTTCTATGTGCCCTTAATTCTTTATGGAATTATTGGTAACATGCCCGACCGCACGTAAAACTGACGGGCTGTGTGTACTTTGATTCGTATCTCTTGATGGAATTGGTCACGACTATATTTCACTGGTATTTTTTAAAAGTTAAATGAATGCTCTACAAGGGAGCATACTACATTTATCCGGAGTGAAAGTTATGAATGGGTGAAAATTTTGAAAATGTTAGTTTTGTCGCCTATGGAAAAAAAAAACTGTACCGTGCTACCTATAGCTTTGTCATGACCAACTGAGAGACAAATTTATTGATGTACATTACATATTGGATATTTCAAAAACATCCTTGGCACCAGACAAAATTATATCTAATTCTCCAAATACTAACATTGATATGTTTTCCTGTCCTGTCATTAAATATTTATAAACTAAGAGCTTGAAAATGTATTGACCTGAAGACACGTCTGGCACCGGGGTCTGGCAATAATCGAATTAGTATAAATTCCTGGTAAATATAACTTCTGTTTTATTTATAGAAACTTGTACACCTGGGGTGATAATTATTGTAATGTATCGAAACTCACAAAACAAAGGTTTAATATGACTGCCAGTTATATCAATGATTATAATATATTTGGAAGCTATATCAATTAACACTAGGTGACAAGATTTCTAGCGATTTCATTGCAAACAAGAAGTAGACGGATTCTCTGTTTGAAGCTTATACGAGCTTAGTAAATGTTATCAAGTTAGGCCATATCAAATAACAAAATACCGAGGTAACTGTGAAATTAATTAATAGATTCTCATCCGCCCCATTTTTTCTAACCTCAATTTTTTGTTTATTTTCAATTATTCAGAAATTAATTCCTTTTAATTTTAATGAAAATCAATAACAAAATTAAACTAAAACCCTCCCGCTCCCCCAGATTTTTTTCTTACAGCTGGATGAGAATCTGCAAATTAACTTAATAGGTCCTTACTAGGAGAAAACTTTTGTCATTCTGCTCGAAACTACTACAAATATGTGAATGACAGCTTCTATATTATAATCCAATCATAGAAGCTGCTTAGTTTGTTTAAAGACAGAAATTGTATTTGTTGAAATTTGCCCCAACCTATTATTAGCTGTTTCTCTTTATAAGTATATAGCTGCATTTAATTTGTATATTAATTGCAAATAGCATCTAGTCTTGAGAAGTACGAACTCGAAATTGACCCGTATACACAAGACAGTTAAATTGAATATTTTAATCAACGGAAGTTTTTGTGTCTATATATTTAAAAAAAAGGTGGTTGGTATTGATGGTCTTATTGACTATTTGGAGGCCATTTAGAAAACAAACATGATCTTTTTGCTAAATAATTTCCAAAAAACTTAGTTTGCAAAGCAAACCTCTGTCCTTAGTTGATTTTGGCTTATTGATTATTTGTTCTCTATCAGTTTTTAAACATCTTTCAGTTTCCGTTTTTCCAAACGTTTAGATTTTACTAAAGAGATATAAGTTGTCAAAATGTGCATATGGA
Source organism: Modiolus philippinarum (assembly GCA_002080025.1). Classification (NCBI taxonomy): domain Eukaryota; kingdom Metazoa; phylum Mollusca; class Bivalvia; order Mytilida; family Modiolidae; genus Modiolus; species Modiolus philippinarum. The sequence goes on along the minus strand of MJUU01047050.1, from coordinate 27,208 downwards.
GAAAGTATATTTACAGTAGACTCCAATCGCGGATGCAGGCAATTTGAAAAAAGGGGGGGGGTCCAATTAGAAAATAATAGAAAATATCGCCAAGCGGAGCGAGGCGCGAAAAATTTTGGGTAATTTCTTAGTAAAACATCGGTATATTCATTAAAAAATACATGATTGTCGAAAAAAGGGGGGTTCCAACCCCCGTACCCCCCTTAGATCCGCCAATGGCCTCGGTATTTTTTTATTTGCAAGACTAGTGCAAGATAATAAAAAAACACCGATGTTACTGTTCATTAAGTTTCTGCAGCTGCCCATTTCAACAATTTTAGTGCAGATCTAATCAAACATCGGAAGTCCATAAAGTTCAACCTACGTGTAAAGGCTGCAAGAAAACAAATAATAGGACCTAAATAGTACAACCAACTTGAGTTTATAGAAAAAACATTTTATATTTTACATGTCAAGTTTTCCATCTTTTATAATTGTTTTAATACACAGAAAAAGATGAAAAACTTGCGCTTATTACTGGACTTTGCATAGCAACACTCGACACTAATGTTTTGAGAGATAAATAATCACATTTAGATTAAAAATGAAAATAGTTATGGATAAATAACAAAATACCGAGGTTTCATTTAATTCATTTTCTGCATATGCGTTTCGACAACTTGTGTCTCATCAGTGTAGATCAAAACCAAAAGATTTGGAAGACCGTAAACCGAAAAACACATTAAAGCTGATTGAGAACAAATAACTAAAAGGATCTAAATAATAAGGCCGAAATTCAGCCAAGGACAGAGTTATGCATGAGGGAGATACTCCTTAGTTTTTAGCAAAATTTTGTAGAATTTAGATATTTCAAGTCTCAATACAATCGGTTTTCGGATCAGCACCGAAGTACTGACTACTGGAATGGTTTATACACTCGGTGACTAACAGTCCGCCAGCAGAAATTATACATCCTCAAACGAATACCGAAACAATGTCTCTATTCAAGATTGTGGTCATGGAGTTAGTAGTCTACCTGCATTGGGTTTTATTCGTATGTTTCTATACTATAGGCAAATGCGACGGATAAAGCGGGGGTTTGGGTACCCATAGACCGGTTGAACCCTACCGCTGCCTTTGCTAGTGCCGGTACCAAGTCCCGCTGTCCTATCGTTGTCTACGTTTGTCTTTTGTCTTATACATGTTTTTCCTGTGTAGTTCCCTGGTAGATTGTGGCAATGCAATTATTATTTTTCAGCCATTATAGGTGCTTCCTGTTATCCATTTTGTTACAGTTATATTGCAAAAACAACATCACTGCAATTCAGATGTTAAAAGAATGGGAAAAAAGACAAAGACAAAACAAATAAAGAAAAAAAATGAACAGGAGCGCTACAGAACTAAACCACTAGCAGTGTGAACTCCCCCAGAATGCGATGAATTATAAGATGCTTCGGAAAAGTAAACATGATCTGCTCGACGCGTGGCGCTCGTCACAATGCCAATGATAGGTCCGGGTTTGAAAGTGTAATACGTAGAAGATGCTACCACAAGACACCTAGAAATGATAATAATAAAGAAAAGAATCGAAGATAAATAGCTGAGACATTAGACATAGGTGTCTTTATTATTTGGCAGGAACAATCGCTATAATTACGGCACAGCAACTCTACAAATCAAGACACTGGAGGAAAAAAAGCATTATTGAACTCGTATGCTACAGAACAATTAGTTTTGTGTTCCCTGTAAGACATTGCACAATAACAGATACTCGTGAATGTCAACAGTAACCTCTTTATTTATTTGATATAATGAAAATGACCTCAAAAAAGATATCAAAAAATCAAACAAAGAAAAATAAAAGAAAAAATAAAAGAACAGAAAGCAATAGATATCAATCAAAATAAGGTAAAATTTGCTTTATTTCCGTTTAAATCAATGTTACAGAAGTGTAACAGAAGGAGTAATATCTAATATCAACAAAATATGCACATTATATGAATTTCATTTACATACGTCAACTATAGGGACCTTTTGAGAGCCAGACTTTGGAGGATAAAGACCTTGAAACACTACTATTTCGAAATGGTAACTATACATATGCACAGAGTTCATCTCTCTTTGATATATTGCGCTTAATTATAAAATATTCTAAATGTTTTTGATTGCGTTGATCAGACTTGATCTTGCTTCATTTCTTTTCATTTTCATACTTTCACGTTCTTCTTGCCTTTAACTTCGGTTTGTCCGTTTTTGGAGCTATGTACTTTCATTTCAAACAATCTCTGTTTTTTTTCCACGTCCTCGTGGTATTGCATCTTTTGAGCTGTAGAAAAATAAATAATTTAAGCAATGAAGGGATATGGAGAAATGTATATGAGATAAACTCTCTATAAATACATTGTAAAACAAGGCAATTGAATACCGCTGTTATTGTTGTTTTCATCTTGAAGTCACCACGAAGCATTGAACAATGAGCTTTGCTCATACCTCAAAGTAAGTTAAAGAAGCTACATTCATGTCACTTTACCCATCAACGCGGGATCCTCAACGGACATAAAATTAAATGGGAATGTGTTCTTACAATCGCAGTACAAGTAATAATAAACTTTTCGTAACTTGTGTATTTTTAGGAAAGGATCGAGATAGCTAGTGCCTAAGCCTGAATAAATTTATATCTCAGTTGATGAAATCATATACCACCGCCTTTGTTTTAACTGTTGAAGAAGTTTTGGTTTCACATTCTGCTTTTGTTTTCTAAAACTGTACCACTAATTAATGGACCACAGCATGTGTATGATTAAAAAGAAGTAATAAATTATCCGAAATAGATAAACAAATAAAGTAGGCAAAATATTGCATAACATTTTTGTTTTCAAAATAAACAACACACGTGGTTATTAATGAACACGTAAACAACATGGGTCAGTCTGCTTGACAGGATATGATCACGTGAACAACAAAAACAAATTACTGAATATCAGAAAAAAAATATGAATCTGTCATTTTTTCATACACTTAAACATTTCTAAATATTATTTTTGGTTTATAAAAACACATTAACCCACAAAAACAAAAATATTGAAGCACCAAAGAGTAAAAGTCGAGAGGACAACAACCTTTTTATAACTGAAACATATACTATGTATATTAATACATATTAAAAAGAACAGCGTGTCCTTTAAAATATCACAAGCAGTAGTCTTGCGATTTGTTTGCTGATAGGATCTTCAAATCTTCAAACAAATTTCCTTTAAAACAAATATTACTTGTACTGCAGCAAAATCAATGCAAAAAAGTAATTATTTTACATTTTTTAACATATTTTACATTGGCCATTTTCTATGTACTCTTGCATTAAAACTTAAGCTAAACAGACTTATTATTCAACCAAATACAAGATACCTACAAGTGTAGGCACTCAAATATTTCGCCTAAATACCTACGAATCTAAGGCACCGACCATTTGATTTTCGGGGGGGGGGGGGGGG
>MJUU01047050.1:0-23720 GCA_002080025.1 Modiolus philippinarum | reverse complement strand
GAGCCGGGAAATATTTTTCGCCCGCTTCGCTAGCCAGATTATTTTTTCCAATATACTCTATGCTAAGAAATTTTGTTGAGCCAGGCTTTTTTTTCAAATGGACAGGGTCCGGACCAGTTTATTTTTTCAACCAAGTTGTTGGTCAGAGAATTTTTTGGGGCAAAAATCGGGGCCAAACATTTTTTTTTCTAAAAAATACCAGGCGCCTTAAAAATCAAATGGTCCGTTTATAATACTTTCCTCTGTAAGTTACCCATAAACCAGTTTTTACCTACCGCTAGCGTTGATTGTATCGAAAGAAAGTCGGGCTGTCCCGATTTCCTATCGTTTTTTATGTTTGTCTTTTTAAAATTTTTTTTATTGTTCAGTTCCTTGGTGCATTCTAGCATGTTGCTGTATTTTTTGGTCATTGTAGGTGTTTCCTGATATCCTTTTTATTTTACTTCATGACTGAATATTATATTTTCATGCATTGCGTATAATATGAAATAAATTTAATGTAAGAAGTGAGCAAGTTTCAAAAAGGTTTGGGGTTTAAAGACAAGCGTAAAATTGACATTTACTCAAGGATGGTCACTCCTCAAGTTCATTATATCAAGGATTTAAAATTATTATATTTATTTGTTAGAATATTGATCATACATCATTTTAAGCAAAAAACATTGATAGGTCAGTGTGCCCGTTTTTGAGATTTAAACGCCTGAAATTTTGGCGGGAAACCGAACTTCTCTGGACTTTTCATTCCCTTTGCATTAAGTAAGTCAACCTTTGAAATGCGATGAAGGAATATCAATAATTTCATCAAATTTTGTCAAAAGTCTATTGAAGATTAATTTTTATTTATACTATCATATTTTGAAAAGAAAAGTGGGGGTCAGTGTACAAAATTTTCTTATGCATAATTATGAATAAAATAAGAGATTTCCGAAAGTCAGAGACAAAAATCCTTATGCATACATTTTTTTTGTGTCAATAAAACCAAAAATATTGATCAGATCATTTTATTTGCCGAGGATGTACTAAAGTGCAAAACTTTTTCGAAATAGTTGAAGCCTCCACCAAAATCTTTGAAAGTGACATGTATCCACCTAAGTGTAGCAATATACTAAATATAATGAGACCCAAAGTTGAATTTTTGTAAAAATGGAAATAAATGAAGAAAAAAATTAAAAGTCACACAACTGAAAAATTGAGGCCAAAGTTAATGACGGGTATAAAACTGGCATATACTCAAACTAGTAGTAGCACAATGGTATAGGTTCACAGCTGCTGAGAAATTGAGACGAAAATTAAATTTACCAAAGACACTGAACTATGATGTAAAGGTCGAGGTAACACTGCATATTTTAAGCCTGGAATGTACATGTACCCACATTTAGTCACTAGTATTCCAAGCATGATGCTCCTTCATGTCCTAATTATTGATGTAAAAACGAACAAAGTCTTGGCCAATTAAATTAGATTTTTACATGACAGATTGTAGACTGGTGCACCTGTAGTATAAAAATCCCCAAAATAAAGCACGAGCATGTGTGAAAAAAGGAACAAAATAAAGAACTAGCACCAGTTCTAGTTAAAACTTGTTATGCGCTGAAGAGACGCATTTAATCAAAATCTCCATCCGCAGAATTAGAAATTAATTATAATAAACACATTATGAATACACTTTCATACTTTCAAATTTTGGCAATTTATTTTTTTTTTTGCAATATCCAAATCTTTTCTGACCGATTTGTTTATAGTGCCAACATATGCCATGTTTTCTTGCAATTGACTCGATGGATGTCCTGTGGTTGCTTATATGTTGTGCTTGTCTTGTATGAGTCTGTGTGTCGGGCAACGGATGCCAACAATTCTTAGAGCACTTTGCCAGTTTATTTTATCAATTTTATGTTTGTTGACAACCCCTATCCATAACGAAAGGGATACATGGGGGTTGCATTGCTCGACATTAAACAATGAATCCCGCCCAAAGCGGTGCTAGGGACCATCTTGAATATTTACTATGAGGTATGAGCATAGTTCATTGTTAAAGGCCTTATTGTGACTTCAAGATGAAAACAATAATAAAAGCGTTGTTTCATCGCTGGTTCAGTCATGTATTAGTAGACTTTGTGTCATGTGCATTTACTCCATATTCTTTCATTGTTAAAACACACATACAATGCTTATTTCTTACATTCTTAAGTACCAAATCTTTTGCTGTCTTATTATAACGTCATTTATCTTATCGGCGTAAGGTTTGAAGTTGGTACGTGAACAAAATTAACGTAATGCGTCTTACTAAAACTGTCCACAAAATGGTCGGTCGAGGACTTGTGCAAAAATGGACTTTAAGCTACTCATAACAAATGTTCAGAGGTAAATATATACTAGTCAACAAAAGAAATAAAATACATATTTAATTTAATATTTTTTTTTTTACATTTAGCATTTTGAAGTTTTTTAAGGTATTTATTTATTCTATTGTCAAATCGATTCTGATAAGGATACAGATAAAAATCCGGAATATTAGTTCTTCGCCCGATACTCGAAAGTCCGATAATCGTCGAATGATTTTACTTGTTAATGTCAGTTATTGGGAAACTTCATCAGGTAAACAAGTTAAAAGTGGAAATATAGAATAAACGACTGTATTGAGTTTTTAAACCCGAGACTTGTCGAGCGTTTAAAATATATGAAAATCTAACTATCGAGAGTGTAGAAATTTCATTTCTCACGAGATACGCCTGTAGAAGAATTTGTTTCACTAACGATTTCAGGGAGAATCGGACGAAAAAATCAAATCTTCTTCTCTGCTGATCCGAAATAAATGTTTTCTTTTAATGTGACGTCATTAGACGTGGTCACTTTTTTCATAAAGCGCGATGACACAGTTGGAAAACGGGAAACATATTTGACGTCATAATTAAAGTTTACAAATAACTTGCTTGGACAACCATCTCTCTTAAGGTGTCTGCAGGGTATTAATTTCCTATTATAGAATTTTGTAAAATTTTCTGTGTAGAAACATAATTGTATTATTGTTCAAAATGTAAAATAAAATTTGGGTGTCACCGTGCATTTAAGCGCNAAATCTCAAATTGAAAATTTCAGGATTTTACATAGAAATGATAGGGAAAATGATCATATGAGAGGATAATTTGAAAAATCTATTATAGATTTTTTTTCTTACTTTGCATGTGTTTAATTATCATTATGTAGTTTACATATAAAAAATAAAAATTAGGGGTCACCGTTGAAACAAGAGAGAAAAATTGCAAAATGTTAATTTCTCTAGTGATATCTTTGTTAAAATATTTTATCAAATTATCTCCCTTGAATAATTTCTGTGTTCTGTAAATCCAGGAACAGATTTTAAGCTCATGTTGTTTAACTCACGTTTTTTGTAATGAAAATGTTATAAAAATGATTAGGAATTTTAAATACATTAGAACTTTCTTTTCATTTTAAATAACTGTTTTGTTAAATTTGCTGAATGAAACCTAAATGAACAATTATTAGACAAAAATGGCGGAATAATACCACTGAGACACCTTAAAAGAAAAAAAAGGTGTCTCCCACTGTTCAGAAAATGTGAAAACAGGAAGAAATCAGAGAAAACAGTTTCCAATTTCAACCCCCCATTCAATCTAAAGTAAACTTATCAGGCATTTGACAGGTAACAGAACGTCGATGACAATTATTGCCTTCAAAATATAATCAATAATAAACGATAAATTTCGTTATGCTGTACACGTTGTTCAAGGAGTAACTTCTCATCAGCAGCATTAAAAAAATAAACAATATGGTAAGCCCTAATCGAAAAGTAGTCAAAAAAAGAAGTACTAATTTCCAAAAATATCAAACTAGACGGCCAAATTCAGTACCTAGGACATCCACCGAGTGCAATACACGGAATGAAGCCTCAGTATTTTTAAGGGGTTGAAATTTTGTTGAAAACTGTAGATTTCTAGCTTTGGGACATTTTGTAAGAATGTCAAAAATTGCAATATTTTTTCACATTTCCACTAAAATAACTTGAAATTTTCACTGGTAACTACATTATGTGTGGTAAAAAACAAAATGGCTTTTTGTGGTCTTGAATGTGCTCTTTATCATACATTTTCAAGGTCAAAGTTCATATTTTACCTAATTTACTCAAAAGGGACATACCTTTATGCCATAAAATATGCACCCCAATAAGTCAATAATTTTTCGCAAGATATTTTTTTTTAATTTGTGACAGACAAGTCTGACTGTAGCCTTTTCAAAAAGTGTTTTTATCTTTTCCTAGATTTATACTCTCCCATCAAATGGAGGTTCAAACACTTATCACTCGTTCGGTCGTTAACACCACACATCTTAAACCCTAAATACATCTTGATTCTAAAATTAGTGCAGTGTCACAGTAAACCACAGTTAACAATGACATTGTAATCTAAAAATGAACAGTTTAATGAACTGAGTTCAGGATGAACAACACTTGATGTCTTTGGGTAATAACCGAAATTGTTTATTTGTATTTAAATGCCGAAACTGAAGGGCGGAACAAATGATTTTTTGAAAAAGGCCTATTCGTCCGGTGATTACCGTCGAGGACCTCTGGTCAACCAGCAGTGGCATCGGCCAATACCAAAGTTGCATAAGTAACGGTAAATTTCGTTTTGTTGTAAACTAGTTTCAAGGAGTAACCATTCATCAGCAGCATTAAAATCAAATAATATGGAAAGTCATTATCCAAAAGTAGTCAAAAAGAAGTCCTCATTATCTAAAATATCAAACTAGACGACCAATACACGGAATAAAGTCCCAGTACTTGAAAGGGGTTAGAATTTTGATAAAACTAAAAATTTCTATAAAACGCAAAGTAATTTCAAACGTGCTGAAATATTAAGATAATAAGAAAAATTAGCATGTAAAGACTAATAATTCATCAAAGGCATATATAAGCACATCAAATGATAAACCACGTATCAGCATGTCAAGTGAAATTTCTCGACGTCAAAATTAGACAGAGCTTGTTTATTATGCAACTTTGGTATTATTGTATTTTCAAACTTACGCAACCATTCAATGAATAAGGAAAACAGGGCCTGAGAAATACATGGTCGCCTTTTAATGTCGAACGGATTACAAGTGTGATGATTTGACACGTATGTAAGATCAGGACATATTCACAATTTTTGTCTGCTACCAGAAATTCCGGATATTGACCCTAAGGTTAACCTTGAAAAAGGAATTGTCACAGACATTTTGGTTTTTTTTTTATTTCTGCCAGAAAGTAAAATATTATTTTTGAAAGAAAAAATCAGTGTAGCGTTCCTTTTGCTGACTAGCATCGGTCGACTTGATGGTAATAACTTGGGATTCTTTTTTTACCATGATAGGGACAAACATATGCTCAGCACAATCATTAATTAAGTAATAACAATGTTATTTTTTCAAAATCGCGTCATCTAATCATTAGATAATTTCTTGGATTTCTGTAACATTCAGAGTCATTAACATTAATGACGACCGAGGCCTGACAAGTCAAAAAAAACATAAGAAAAGTTTTTGCTTAATTCTGCACCATGAAATATATTCATTTGATAATATTTCATGGGTTTGAACTTTTTAAATTAGATAAAAAACAGCAACAAAAGTAAGGATGATGATTGATGAAAACATGCCTTTTCAGTATCGTCGCACTAATTTTGTCTTTATACGGCTACAGATTCAGAGGAACTTACTTGATTTATTACGGTGGCGAACTCCTAATTTCTTGCTCTTCATTCTCTTTATTCTTAAACTCTCTGTAGAAGATCAAACTATCCCGTCTATTCAAATCTTTTAATAAATGGAAAATTCATTCATTGTTCGTTCTTAAAAGATAACCATGTCCAGCCGTTCTTTCTTTGCTTGGTTAAATTTGGCCACGCTAATTGTAGAATAAGCTGAACAATTTAGAGATAGCAAAATAACTTCAAATGCCTTAAAATTGAAAAAAATGGATTTGTCGACGGAAACCGAGATACCTCGACTAAACAATATCTCCCAGGTCTTTCACCAGTTTTTGCTACATTTAAACAAACTTCAAGAATGTTCGCATGTCAATACAAAAATAAATAGGATTTCAAATAAATGTTATTTGATGTTAGAAAACGGAAAAAGAAGTAATATCAGCGAAAAATTTCAAAGGTTCCTGATTGAGAAATAAGTGATTAAAAATTTGGCGGGGAACTGAACTCCTTTGATTTTTTTATATGTTCAACATAAGACATGTTTATCCATGAATGAATGAGACAAAATAAATAGGATTTCATGAAAAACTGTCAGAATGCTGCTAAAGATGTATAAAATTAAATTTTCAAACAAAATATAGGGGTTCATGGGCTAAAAATTGTAAAGCTTTCGTAAAAAAAACACAAAAACAGAAGAACAACAAATATAAGTACATTTAAAAGAAAAACAGCAAACATGACACATCGGATCCTTAACTCATACATTGTCTTAAACAGAAAACCACAAGCCCTGTATGATTGACAGCTTACAGAAATTATTAATGTACTATTTTGTTTATTAAAAAAAACTACTTGTTGACCTGTAGTTGTATGGCATTATTGTATAAAATCTATTAATAAAGAATAAATAGGAAATAACACTGAAAATAAACAAACAACAAAAGTAAGCAAAAAAAATAGCTTGTATAACATTTTGTATTAAAAACATCGCACGTTGTTTTTAATGGACTAGAAGTTAACTAGGATAGGTTAGTCCATTTGACAGGGACATATCATAAAAGTCATAAAAATATAGAAATGAATGTACAAAGTATAAATATATAACTATATCACTGAAATGTGGGGTAAACATCGAAAGGACAGGGACCTTTGTATAAGTAGAATAAAAGCTGGATGGGATCATTGGGTCTTTGTGGCTTTTGAATTATTAAAACTACATGCTCGATGGGTGCCCTGTGATCCTTTATGTGTTGTATTGGCTGTTGGTCCGTTTGTCGGGCAACGGATGAGAGTGTTTGTAAGTGTACTTTGACCGGTGTGTTATGTTTGTTGACGACCCTGCATCCATGACGGAATGGATACGTGAATGTGGCGTTGTTCAACATTTGGCGGATGAGTTCCGCTCGGTCCGGTGCTTGTTTACTGTGAGGTGGAAGTGTTTGTTCTTTTTTTTTGAAGGCCGAATGGTGACTCCAAGATGAGGAACAACAATAAAAGAGTTGTTACATATCCTTAACCTTACTATGTATTTAAATAACTAAAAACCAAAGTTACTGTGAATTTACTTTCTGCATATGTATATTTCGACAATTTGTGTCTCTACAGTGCAGATAAAACCTAAATCTTTGGAAGACCATAAATTCAAAGACGTTTAAATACTGATTTAGAACAAATAACCAAGATGATCTAAATGGAAAGCAAAAATCAGCTAAGGAGTGAGCTTTGCATGAGGGAAATTTTCCTTAGTTTTCAACCAAATTTGCGAAAATTTAGATATTGTAAGGTTTCGAAAATAATCGGCTTTCGGGTCAGCACTGAAGTACTGACTACTTGGCTTGTGAATACCCTTTGGGACTAACATTCCACCAGCAGTGGCATTGACCTAGTGGTAACAAATAACTAAATACTGAAGTAACTGTGAATTTACTTGTTGCATATGCACATTTCTACAACTTATGTCTCTTCAGTGCAGATAAAACCTGAATCTTTGGAAGACCATGAATTCAAAAATGTTAATACTGATAGAGAACAAATAACCAATATGATCTGAATGGAAAGCCAAAATCAGCTAAGGACAGAGCTTTGCATTAGGGAAATACTCCTTAGTTTTCAACAAAATTTGTGAAAATTTAGATATTGTAAGGTTCCAGAAATAATCGGCTTTCGAGTCAGCACCAAAGTACTGACTACTGCGCTTGTGAATACCCTCGGGGACTAACAGTCCACCAGCAGTGGCATTGACCCACTGGTAAAAAATGACTAAATACCGAAGTTACTGTGAACTTACTTTCTGCATATGCGCTTTTCGAGAACTTATTTCTCTTCAGTGTAGGTAAAACCTTAACCTTTTGAAGACCACAAATTCAAAGATGTTTAAATACTGATAGAAAACAAATAACTAATATGATCTAAATGGAAAGACAAAATCAGCTAAGGACAGAGCTTTGTATAAGGGAAATACAGTCCACCAACAGTGGTATTGACTCAGTGGTAACAAATAACTTAAATGGATTTTGTCCAATGTATAATTACTCTATATCCCTGCCAATAGGATATTTTTATCAGTGCCCTTCTTCCTGATCATTGCCACAGCGACCATATACGTTGGCATAATCTTTAGATGCGCTTGCATGTTATCCCTTGCATTCAAAACACTGGGAGAATGCGGTCATCATACATTTTATTGGTACATGAAATACAAATTAGGTATGTGGAAGGTAATCAGTGAGATATTTAGATAAAAATTCAAAGTTGAATTATCTCCCCTTCATGGTTTTCAACAATTATTATAGTCCTTCATGCACATCTCCATATAGTGTCCTTCCTTTGTGTAAAGTTTCATCAAAATCCTTTATTGGTTTAGGAAGAGTTGCGCTTACCAGAAGTGAGTACAGACGGACAGACAGACAGACAGACAGGGTGATTTCCTATAAACCAGTAATCTTCGTTTGCAGAAGATATAAAAATTGCAACGTAATTTGATACATGCTTGATCAAATCTGCTGTAAAGGTCCAAAAGAATTTTGGGTAATACAGGGTACAATGTTTTACGTACGCATTAAATTTCTACCATCGCAAATACAAAATGTATAGCATTCAAATCTAAAGCTTTTACATTAGGACAAAAAAAAAGACGAAACAAACAAGAGAAGTAAAATTAATAATTGAAACAAAGACAAGGAAAAGTAAACATGATAACAGAACAAAAAATTGTTAAAACAATATGGGGTATATTACCATAATAGAACGAATGTAACAAAACTATGGAATTGAAACATGGACTACGCGAGCATGCAATAGTTACAATCTTGCATGCGTAAAAATACATGTAGTATATGCGTATGGCATGAGTGTACTTTTTGCTTGTTTTGGTCCTTAATTACTTTTGTTCCTTATTGTGTAATCTCTTCAATACCTTCGAATACACAATGGAATAGGAGGTTTGTCGCGCCATAAAACCGGGTTAACCAACCATTTCTTTTGAAATGCCTGTACCAAGTCAAAGCCATTGAGGTTGACAATTTTCCGTTTGTTTTACACGTGCTTTGGATTTGGGCTTTTTGAAAATTCTGTTCGGTAGTTTTTTTTTATTACTCAAATTTACTGTTAATTACATTTTTGCTGAGAAGTAACTTTCTTGTTATTGCAACATTTTTTCGGGTGGAGTTAGATTTTAATCTGTGCGTTAATTTTGCTTCTCAGCCTAGGTTTGGAAACCTCTTATTTATAAAATTAATAACAGTGATTACTTGCGTCCTTGTAACCTTGACTGTGGTTAAAAACTATAAGAATAATTGATAAAGACTGTTACATAATTTCCCGATAATCTTTTACAGCACGAATAAATGTCAGAGCACCTGCATCTTGATTCTGTCAAAACATTGATACTATTGCCATTATCTTTTGATCAATACTTTAAAAACGTTTAAGAAACAGTTAATGTCATAACGAAAATCGTAAACTTTTACAAGGTGCTTCACAATATTACAATATTACAATATTACAAATATTTTGCATGTCTAATGATAAGCAAATACATTGGCCTTTTCGTGTATGTTTGATGTTGAGCCACAAGCCGAAAGTATTTTCGTCATGTCGCTTAAGGTCGACGTTTTCATGTGACTTTTTCATATCGGCAACCGCCATTTTTATGAGCAACTTCTTAATTCCTCCGAAAAATTTATTGATAGACTTCTGCAAATTCCAATATAATTTTTTATACCAAAGAGGAAAAATTCTACCCTTTTTTATTCTTAAGACAATGAACAATGGGTACGTTGTTCATCGTGGAAAGATAGAATTTGATTTCCTCATTTTTAGGTGCATTCAAGTATATATTTTTTCAGTTAAATTTGTTAGTGATAAACTTTAAAAATCTTTTTTGCTTCGTGATCTGCTTAATCGTACACAAGCTTCTTTTCCAAATCATACAAATGTACTTAATTCACATCGAAAATTTCAGTAAAGCTTATATAAAGCCATATAATGTCAATTTGACGTCGTATCACGGTAACAATTGTATTTTTGATATAATTCTACCTTATGATAGAATGATGGAATTTGATTGGTCGAATACCGGTGTACTTTTGACAAATCCATGACATTTTAAGCAATTTTTCAAGCAGCGGAGTATTTGCCAAAAAAATTGTCACTGTTAACCCTCTGCCGGGGTATTTGCTTAAAAAATTGCCTTTTTCAACCTTTCACTGAGAGGCTTGTAAAAAAATTTAAAACGACGTCATCTGTGCGCTTTAAATAAAGTTATTCGGTAGAATTAAATATATATATTATGCTTGGTCTGGAATTCGTGAAAAATACGAGTCTCGAGAATGCAATTTCAGTTCTCGACTGGTACTTTTCGCAAATCCCCCCAAACGTGATATATCTGTTCATAATTACACCTAGTGTAAGTAAGCTGTATTCTGATCGGTAAATAGCCGTTGTATTTTTGGCAAATACCCCTTCACCGCGGTATTTGTCCGGGAGTCACCTGTGCGCTATAATTCAGTGAAATAAAACAAATATATCATGAACGTCGGGGTATTTGCCAAAAATACAAATTTTGGCTCTAAATTTCCCTCGCCTTTCAGGCTCGGAAAAATATAACGCCGCGACTTGTATTTTTGGCAAATACACCTCCTTATCATGATATATCTGTTTAATACCTTTTTTTTCCTAAAAGCACGTAAAGGGCATACTGTATGCAGATGAAATAGGAACGATTCGCAATTAGTCATGCAGAAAAAAAATTTAAGCAATTTTTTTGAGTGGCAGGACATTTATAAAACATTGCTTCATTGAAAACAACATTTTATGTAGTGACACCTTAATTTCATGCTATTTGATATTTTAATAGAAAATTGAATGGGATTAATATCCATTGTTTTTGTTATCAATGTAAATCATCAATACTGTTTACTTGTGACAATGTATTTTTCCGTTCAAAATTCATTATTTTTTTGTTTTAGAAAATTAACAAAATTTAATTAAGCTAAAAGTAATGAATCTTTTTTCCTCTAACATTCTATTGACATTGATGCGAATAAAAACTATTAATAAACTAGAAGACACCCATAAAATTAAAGGATGCTCTCTAAATAAGTAATAATTGATTTATTGCGCAATTTGTTGTATTAGTAGATGACCAGTTGAGCACGTATTGCCAAGGTGAGCAATACTTAAAAAATAGCAAATGTGTAACGTAAGATAGTGACAAACATCAATGTCCACAATTTGAAAAATAATCTTCGATGTAAATTTCCATCTTCCTACTGGAAAATTTCAATGTAGGTGGTGTTTGAGTGTGGCAAATTGCCGAACGATTTCAATGTGAATCTGAAATACTATACTTCCTTTATGATTTTATCACATTAAAAAACGGCAGTGGAATATCGAATGAACAAAGGAGTGATATTTACACAAATCAAAGTCCAAAGAGATGGCTAGAACGAGAACACAGAAAACAATTACCTTAGACAGCTACAAAGCATAAAAATAAAAAAAACACAACATTCAAAATCAAGGCACTCACAGTTTTAACTGCTGGAGTGTCATCAGATACTCTGGAAGGGTAAGTATGTCCTGCTCTGTTAACCACACCCGCTACACTATAAATAGGTCAATCTAGAAAAAGGTCAAATTGGTATATTCAAATCTTGAATCTGGCAGAAAATGTTCGCTCTCATTTGGGACACTGGCAAGTCATATCTTTCAATGACGTTATGGTGACGACCAACGGAAAGAATTTCTTGAGGGATGAAATTAACATAGACTGAACAAATCCATTACTAAGCAGCTTTGGGACAGTTATTTGCTCTGTTAAAAAATCATTAAACAAACTACATGCATGCTCGACAATAACGAATCAACTGTAAAATGTACATTCCATAAGTCTGAGAGGTGGATATTTTCTAAGAAATGGAAAGTTCACAATTTTGCAGTAAAAATCATCATGCTTGTCGTATATTAACAAAATTTTGTAAAATTTAGATATTGCAAGTTTACAATAAAATCGGTTTTCTGGCCTGCACCGAATTACTGACTACTGAGTTGGTGAATACCCCAGGGACCATTAATCAACCAGCAGAGGCATCGGCTCTTTTGAAATAAATTTAATACTGTAACTTTAGTTTCTAAAGGTGACCTTTATGACAATTTATTTTTCTGTAGTGCATATTATATCAAAACATAAGTATAAACAAAATTATAATTGATATTCTAAGTCGTATAGTCAGGTCAAAACGACAGTAACCGATATTCTAGAAGAACTAACATACATGAAATTGCGGTAAAATAACGAAAAAAATTACGACAGGTAACTATTTTGACTGTCTTACTAGACTTTAGGACAACTGTTCTTGGTAAATAAATCAAGCTTTATGAGGTTACTAACCCCATGAAATTTGGTTGTACGGTGGTCCTGTATGCTCCAGAAGACAAACAAATTAATTTTGTGAACAACAAAATAATACGAAATTTACACCACTGGTTCAACGTCTTTGGAATACATTTCATGTTAACTACATGCATTTAAAGCAAGCTCTGACATGCAGAAGGATATTAAAAGAAGCTGATTCTATATCGCGTTTAACGCATTACAAAGAGTGTCAACAGTACCATAAGATGTGACAACTTATAAAGTGGTGTACACATGTACTGTCTTCAATCCTTAAATCAGAAAATTTTAGCCTCGTTTTGATTTTTTTTTCTGGCTTGCATATAGTGCATATCCAGGTATCAAACAATTGCATGGCAGGTGGTTGCAGAGCTTATTTAAGTGAAAATCAAATCCTTCTACATTTTTTGTCCAGATACCTGACACTTCACAGAATGTTTCAAAACTCCATCATTGCAAAAAAAGCCACAATGTATAGGACTGTTCGAAAAATTATTTGGTCCGCTTTTCGGTTTCGGCATTTGAATACAATGACACAGTTCCGGTTATCAAACAACACCTAAACACAGTTCATATTTTGATTACTAGGTCTTTGTTTACTATGACACTGCGCTATTTTTTTCAGAATCAAAATGTATTTAGGGTTCAGTTTGTGTATTGCTAGCCAACCGTACGAGTGATAACCGGAAGCGCAAGTGTTTGTACCTCCGGGTTGTACCTCTAGCTGATGGGAGAGTTCCAATCCAGGAAAAGATAACAACACTTTGGGGAAAATGCTATATTGATATATTGAAATAAGATCCGATCAAACCAATAAAGGGAGTTGCTAATAACTGCTGTTACGATATCACTGCATTACCCATACTTTCCAAACGACCTTTTAAGATACATGACTTTTTCAATAAAATTATAATGAATGTAACCTTGAAACTGCAGTAGAATTTAAAAAAAACGTAAACAAGAAAATACTA
The DNA here is from genome assembly GCA_002080025.1 of Modiolus philippinarum. NCBI lineage: Eukaryota > Metazoa > Mollusca > Bivalvia > Mytilida > Modiolidae > Modiolus > Modiolus philippinarum. Next base: position 10,149 of record MJUU01047050.1, on the reverse strand, counting down.
CGAATTCCTTTAAAGCGTAAATACAATTGTTTATTAAACGTGCTTAGTTAATGTGACGTGTTAATTTATCATTGTTGCAACACCATTCCCTAAAATAGTTCTGAACTTATTGGCCCATAAAATCCGTCATCATGAAGGCGTGTTAATATCGCTTATATATAAATTGTTTTAATTTCGAGCATTGCTCTTTTATCAGCTTTTAACGATTCTACTTAACAGAAATTTCATTCAAAGTTATTACATAATGTCGATTTGGAATTTGCACTTCATGTCAGGGACTGGTCGTGCATGTGTTTGAAAACTACATAATTTTAGATTTATTACTTGTGATTATTTTTGAAACAGTGCTTCTTTTGTCTGGAAGAAATCTATACTTCACGTTAATGGTACTTTCACTTTTGTGAGGAAAAATAAAACTTAATTGTAAAAGAAGTGAATTCAATGAAAATTCTGTTATAAAACTAGGAACATAAGCCCTTTTTAGATAGAATTCCCGATACATGTAATTCATCCATATGGATTTGTGCTTTTTACTGAACTTCGATTTAGATCTTGGAACGATTTAAGCCATATGGTTGCCTGATATTGAAGGTCGTTGAACATATCAATATAAAAGAAATCAGTACAACGTTACATTTGCCATAAGGAATATATCACTGTAGTCTGAGCTTCGATACATTAATAAGAAATGCAATTAATAATGGGAAATGAGACCAATGCTGATACATGCAACACGTAGCTGGTGGATAAATTTTCTTTCTGGATCTTAATCACATGAAAAACGTTTTTTCAACTATGACGAACAAGCATTTGACATGAATGCTCACACCAGGTACTAATTACCAACAACAAATTAATCGAAGCAGTATTCGCAACGTCCAGATAATAGTGGTAAAGTATATTCAAAATGATAATTGTAAAAATAATGGTGCAGACATAGATTTTTACTTTTTTTTTAATAATTGGATTTTCAAAATTGCGGATATGGAGAATTTGAGTCTGATTAAACAGCAGTGCACAGAACGTGACATTTAATTTTTATAGAACTGATATTTTCATCAATAAAGGCAATAACAAAATGGAAGATACGAACCAAGTGGAATTGAACTTTAGCAATAATGGATTAAGGAGTGGAATAAATTTGACATCAAAATACAATATATTGGACGAATACGAGACAATCGTTGCTTCCATTTTAACCACATTGACAGTGTCATCTTGTATTTGTAATTTTATTATCATTATTGTTTTTATAAAATACAAATGTTTACGGACGAAACATGACATGCTGGTAATAAACCTTGCGTTCACAAACTTGATCATTACTGTTGGAATTTCCTTTTATTCAACGTATACATTAAATCCAGGTGATCTACTGCATATGAAATTAGTGTGCTTGAATCTTTTCATTTGTATATTTGGTGGAATTTTGACATCGCTTTTAGTTTTGCTATATCTAACTCTGGAGAGATATTTCTGCATTGTTCATCCGAATATCCACAGTCGAATCAAAGTCCGCCATGTTTTTCTTTTCAGCATCATGGCATACGTAATTGGAGTCCTGTATACGACTATACCGTTTATTCTGAAAAATAACTGGAACCATTATCACGTCTGCGTAGCTGATGTGTATCCCTTAGAGTTCAGTATCGCAGAACAAATAGTTGGCATATTAATTATAACTGTAATAATTTTTATAAATATTATAGTTTTTAAAACTGCACTCTCTCAAGCTTCTAAAATAAATACACTATTAAAGAATATTCGAAACGACCATAAAGGAAAGCACAGATTTAGACAAAAAGGGAGAGCGTTTGTTACAGTGTTCTTGATATCTGGTGTCTCGCTTGTTTGCTGGATCCCGTTACTAGTTGTGTTCAGAATGGAATCCAAACCGGATTTAAGTGAGCACCTCAGATGGATATTTACTCAGTTGTTGTACATTCCGGTTTTATTTAATTCTTCGGTTACTGCTGTTATCATAGGTCATAGAAATAGACATTTCAAAGATGCTATAAAGTCGACATATTGTAAAAAACCTCATGAATGTAATCGAAGCAGTAGTTGTTAAGGATGTAGTAAGGTGAGGTTTTTAAATATGTGTCCAAATTTACAACTCTCTTTAGTTATATCATTTTCATTTATAATTTGAAATAATATGACCCATACACTTTCTTTTCTTTCATTAACGACTCCAGTGACTTATGAAAGATTAGTTCACATAATTTCTTTTATCAACTTTTATGTTTCTCCCAATTTATGATTTTTTTTTTAATATTTTGGTTTGATCTCCACTGAAGAGACATCTGAAGAAAGTAATTTGCTGTAATTGCGATTTTAGTTATTTATTTCCAATGGACCGATGTCTCTGCTGGTGGATTGTAAGGCATTGGAGGTATTCACTGACCCCATAGTCAATATTTCGGTGCTGATCCGGAAGTCAACTTTATTGGGAAATTTGCAATATCAATTTTTTTGGATTTTTTAAACTAAGGGATATCTCACTTGTACAAAGTTCTGTCTTTAGTTTATTCTGGTTTCCAATTCAGATCCAATCGGATATTTGTTCTCTTTCACAATTTCTGTATCTTTAAATTTATGGTTTCCCAAGTATTTTGATTTGATTTGCACTGAAGAGACATAATTTGTCGAAATTTAACATTTCAGAAACTAAATCAACAGTAACTTACAATAGGTATTCAGTTATTCATTTGATTTCAAACTTTCTGCCCATGTTAATTTAGTGTTAAGAAATCGGTATTTAGGAGGTAGACCTAGCATAAGGGACATAACTCTTAAAAATCACTTGTATGTTTACTATAAACATTTTCATAACTATATTCTAAGCTTCTAAGTAACATAGATGATGTTTAATTTTTCTTCACATCAATGCTTAAAAAGTAATGATGAAACAGACAGTTTCAAACGTCATACTGATTTTAAGACTTATCTCCCTTAACCTAGGTCAACTACCTTAAAGTATAATAAAAGTCAGAAAAAGTATCCTTTTCGCCTTATTTGAAAAAGTAAAATTTAAAAAAAATCGTCTCATTTGCATTTACTCCATATCCCTTCATTGCTTACGTAGTTCTTGCTTGATTCACCTTTTCCATTTTTAATACCAAGCATTACCATAAAATATAACAATTTCACCTTACTACATCCTGTGATATTTTTGTTAAAGATAAATTAATGCATAATTTATATACAAATATATACACGTTTTGCAACCTTTGTTACTGAATAAATATTTCTTAGGTATAAGTACATCGGCGTCTTTATAGTTGCACTATTATGCGTCATTATTGCAATCTTTTAGGTTTGGTAAAAAAAACGGTCTTCCAAGGGTAGCCATTGCCTCGCAATGCTTTGCGATATATATGCCAGTCATTTACTACACCCCTCTCCGTCATCCTAGTCACTGAATCACTGAAAGTCCGAAGATGTAACTATGCTATCCTGAGATACTTCTTTTGTTTGTCAGTAGACAAATTGTGCGCCAGCCACTTTAAGTCCATTCTTTACTTTATTCACTGAAGCCAAGTTCATGCAAGGATAGTTCAGAAAAGCCGAGTCTTTAAATTTTAGTTTCCGTTACACAGAGAACTTATTCACCAATTCATCTGTCCTCCCAATCCTTTGTACTTTTAATAGTATTGCAGTATAAAAAAACATTGAAAGCTTTAACACTGTTAGCAGTAAAGGTCATCTGAAGACAGAAATTGGACAAAAGTTTTGGACGTTATGAGAATAAACGTCTGATTCACGCCCCTTGTTCAGTGTACATTATCACACTATATTGTTAGGTTATATTTGACTACACGTAGAAATGAAATCATGAGCCGAGAAAGGGATTTTCTGTGCATTCTTAATGGATTCCTAATTTAACCTACTGAAAACGCGATTTTGTTGAATGAATCTTTAAAAATCTCGCATTTTAAATCCCGATATTAAATAAAGAAACACAACGCAGTGACAATGGTTACGTTTTCAAATTTAATATTTTGCCCATTTCAACCATTTGCAGATATCATTACACAGGAAAATGCCAATTATAGCAAAAAGTCTCAACTTTTTGTCTAGAGATTTTTCTAACCTGGTTCTTTACTGATATACATACATTCCTCAGGACCAGCAATTAACTTCTGTTTGTTAAGGTATTTATGTAGCTAAAGGACCTAATATATACAATGCATACTGTTATCATCGTGCATATTGATGCGAAAAAATGACAACACGAGCCACCTGAAAATTCGAAACAGTGTTCGACACTGTTTCGAATTTTTAGGTGGCTCTCATTATACTTCTTGCCTTAGCGGGTGGTATATACTAGAAGCGATCATTAAATTCGCTCGTCCGTCCAATTGTTATTCCGTCCGCCATAGGAATACACATTCTGTGAAGCCAACTATTAATCACATTGTGAAATACACTGAAACTTTCAAATTGTGATCAGTGCATATTGCCATTGTACACAAGATATTTGAAAATTTAATTTGACTTGATTTTTGGGGGATTTTTTTAACTTCTGGAATCAAATGGGGAGCGGGTGTATTTACTTTGAGCCCTGCTCACAAAATTCTCTAGTTTTGGCATTGTTGTGTGTTTGTACATTGCCGAATTATTATTCAATACCCTTCCCTTTACTGAGCAATCAGTCCGAAGTCCTTTGTAGTAAAATTTGGTGTTGTTATTGGCCTTGTCAGCTGGTACAATATCTTAATCGTCATTGAGAAGGACAATGTGTATACAATATAGGGATATCCTGTTTTTACAACATAGGGATATCCGAATATGCAGTCTTTGAGCTGATGATCATGGTGGTCTCAGATGTCTCATTCGAGGTACAACCAATTAGTTTATTGGCCTGATCAAGTCAAAAAGTATTTCAATGTTGCTTTTTTATCCGTCTCTAATAGGCCTGTTTTGCTTCTTCTTCAATTGCACCTTCAATATTCAAAAATGATGGATTGTAATTCATTTAGGAGCTTTTCGTAAATAGATCTAGGAAATTTTTCATTTCGATAAATTTTAAGTTCCCAGCATGCAGAAACGTATATATGTTTGGAAGTGCAATCAGGTTGTTTTGATAGTTTTGGCCTTCATGCAATACCCAGTGATTGATGAGGATTATTTCTCAATTTCATTTAAAATCACTCTCATAATATTCACTGATTTTGTAGATTAGAGTAATAATTAAATTACAGAACAGAATTTACTTTGCGAAAAAACAATTAATTGCGGTAAACCCAGCTTAATGGCAAACATTCCTTGATCCATCTTCTAAATTATATTTACCTCATTCATTAGCTGTTCGAAATATCGGGCTTGTAGTCTCTCTGTATGGGTTTTTATAATATAGGTAAGACAGAGATGAAAGTATTGGATGTTCCATATCCAGCTTAACCCTAAGCTGCCATTAGCATTTTTCTCAAATCTGCCAAGATCCCTTTTTTCAAGTTGGCATACCAATCAACATCAACAGCAAGTTGGCATACCAATAGCACTAATTGTGCACCTCTACTCTCAGACTTGTTTATATATTTTTACGAGACTGAATTTCGTCAGAAACTCGTAAAAGATCATAAAATAACAGATGCTATATCCTTCACTCTCACTTATAGAGTATTGATGATGTTTTTCCATCAATAATGGATCTTTTGCCAAATGGATCACATTAATATATCCACCAAAACTAGACATAAAGGAAACATGGAAACCACCAGATCTACATCTTTTTTGATTTTCATCTCGAATTTCACGAAAATGGTTATCTCAGTACTAAAATTTGCGACAAAGGGACGATTTTAATTTCAAAATTATCAATTTCCCGAACATGGACAGTAAAATTATAGCTTTTTCTGCTTACGGAATGTATTTTTCAAAGCTTATTCGTTACGAAAGAGCTACCACAAATTATACAGACTTTCTCATTAGACATAGTTATCTCCGTGACCGCATTATTAATCAAGGCTTCAAAAAATTCTGTCTCATACGATCACTAATAAAGTTCTTTAATAGATATGAGTCCCTGTGATAAAATTTGAAGTTTCGGTCCGAACTCTGATGCAAGATTATTTCTTTATTTAATACTGGGATGATCATTTCTTTTAATTGTCAACGACCTTTCAGTTGCAATTGCTTTTGAGTTGCTGACGGAGTTTTCAGTGCCATAAAACCAGTTTAACCCACCATTTCTTTTGAAAAGGCTCTACCAAGTCAGGACCATTTACCGGTGGTTTCTACCTGATTTGTCATTTACGCTCTTGTCCACTCTGTTCGTTAATTTCATTTACGCTCTTGTCCACTCTGTTCGTTAATTTCATTTACGCTCTTGTCCACTCTGTTCGTTAATTTCATTTACGCTCTTGTCCATTCTGTTCATTAATTTCATTTACGCTCTTGTCCACTCTCTACGTTAATTTCATTTACGCTCTTGTCCATTCTGTTCGTTAATTTCATTTACGCTCTTGTCCACTCTTTCGTTAATTTCATTTACGCTCTTGTCCACTCTGTTCGTTAATTTCATTTACGCTCTTGTCCACTCTGATCGTTAATTTCATTTACGCTCTTGTCCACTCTGTTCGTTAATTTCATTTACGCTCTTGTCCACTCTGTTCGTTAATTTCATTTACGCTCTTGTCCACTCTGTTCGTTAATTTTGTTATTACCCCCATTTATTACATCTATAAGATTGTGGTCTGTAAATTTTCAGTCAAAGTATATGTTCCCTTTGTCCTTTCTTAAAAATTCATATTTACGGAAATATGGAAGGTCAATAATTTTTACACAAATGAAACTTGCAGCAAAACTAGAAATATGAAAAAGTCGGTCTCTCATTTTCCTAGGGGTAACAAAAAGTTTGAATCATATTGTCAGAATTTGATTATTCAAACTATTGTGTATTTTTTAAAATTATTTTTTCTATATTTTTGATTTAAATTTGTTCCGATGGTTTTTTTTTTTTACAATCTTGAATAAGACGCGATACGACCCTAAACTTATCGACCAAAAACTTCGCCTCTTCTAAATGATTCGCCTCTAAATCTACAATAGCATTTTTTCTGTTGATTTACTTTTGTTTAAACCTAAAATAATTTATACGAAATAAAAAAAAAATACTTGTTATTTATGGATCATAAATTAATAGATATAAGCGATAAAAAAAATGCTCCAAAAAACTGACCAAAAATTGATTTTTTTTACACTTTCAAACAAGTTAACAGAGGAATACCTTTAATTTGCTCTAAGAGATTATTTATCGGGATAAACAAGGATGTAAAGGAAAGTTCGTGTGCAAAAGAGTTAGGTAGTTTTGTTTTTAGTTTTCAGTCTGATTTAAAGTGGCTTAAAGTCCTGTTTTTCCCTCAAACTTTTAATCAATATTTGCTTAGAACTATTTTCAAATATGTTATCTTTTAATATTGATGGATAAAGATAAACAAAAAAACAAACAAACAAAACAAAACAAAAAACAAAATAAAAAAACAAAAACAAAAACAAAAAACAAAAACAAAAGCAAAAAAAAAAAAACCAAAGCAAAACAAACAAAAAACTCCGGAATTTTGTTTAATTCTGTTGTATTGATAAACTGGAAAAAGGGCACTATTACGTTGGACACAAAAAGTATCGCATTTGTGTGCTGGCCCGAAAATGGATATTATTTGATTATTTTATATGTAAATTTGTAAAAAGTTTGTTTAAACCTAAGGATTATCTCCCCGTACAAAGCTCTTTCATTAGCTGATTTTGGATTTCCGTTTGGATCTTTTTACTCTTCTAGCGACAAGTATACCATGAAACTATTCATGCCCCAAATGACATAAATCACATGTGATTATTTAAAAATTCGAAAAAGTTATTTGAAAATCTTAATTCCATTTATTTCTCTAATAAAAGATGTGGAAAGATGAAATTATTTTAGAGATTGACTCTAAAATAATTTCATCTTTCCACACTTTATACCCCTCAACGTCGTGATAAATTAATAATCGCCAATCAAACGTATCATTCTAGCTTTTGCCAATTTAAAAAAAGTTTGTTAGATTCATTTTTTTTTCAAAAATTTAGTCTTGTTTAAAAGAAAAAATATGCTACTGTGAAAAACGGTGTCCAGTATGCTTAATTTTCTTATTCATTATATACTTCAGAAAACAAAAATTCATATTTATAATCCATCAATAAAGACTTGGCCATTAACAATATAAGGTGAAAAAAAAACGTTAATGTCTCAAATACATGTATGAGACGAAACTGATAACACTGATATTGTAAAAACATGTGTATGAATTATAGTGTAAAAATGCACAATACCGAAGTTGCTTAAAATTTGCTTTCTGGATATGACCACTTCGACAATTTATGTCTATTCAGTGCAGATAGAATCAAAACATTGGAAATCCATAAAACGAGAATAAAAACGACCGTGCATGCGTTAACACATCTGCTATAACATTTTCTACTATAAGTAAGTACTCCCAACGAAGAATTTTGTAAGCAAAGTTTTATGATTTATCAATTTTCATTGCACAAATACAAAATGATGACATGGTGCATGAAGACGCACGTTAAGTGTTGTATTTAAATTACAGCGCAAATTTTTTAACTGCAAAGTTTCAGTTAGATTCATGAATGCAAGTAGGTGCACGGCAATTTTAACTTTTACTTGTTTTTGCAGTTTTCTTGAATTTTCTCTGCAGTTAATCTAAGAATTGTAATTTTTTAATGATGCTATCCAAATTTTTGGGGGATTAAAAGTTCAGTTTCTTATTATTGAAGCAGATACCTATCTTTTATATTTATTATCGTTATATTCATTGACTGCGAACATTCATTTTTTTCGTTGGAGTACCTACTATAGGAGCATTGTACTTTCGACCAATATTCCCGCCAGGCGTGCAGCCATCTTTTCCTTTTTTTTTCACTTTTAATGAAGGAGATTGGTTCTTATCGCGTATTTGTAGAGACTTTGTCTCATGTGCATTTACTTCATATCCTTTTATTATTCATCTATAAAACTCTGTACCCATAGAAATATTCAGGGAAATTCTGCTTTCCTTTGCTTGTTTTTTACCATGTATTTGTAGAGACTTTGTCTCATGTGCATTTACTCCATATCCTTTTATTCACCATTTCAAAATGAATGTACCAAATTTTAATTGTTTTATAAGGAATACATGAGTAACATTTGTAATATATATAGACGTTTTAAGGATCCGAAGCAACAAAATCGAAATTTTGTTTACACCAAATTGCGCTTTACTCAACAATAACATGACTTTAATATTTGCCAAAAGCAAATACCCTTTAGCTGATAAACCTCAAGAGAATTTACTAGTAGAAATCAAGTTTGGTGCCTGTAAATAATATATATGTAAAGTAAGAACTCTATGTAAGTGAGAATCGAATCGTCAGTCTAAAAAGAACAATCCAAGGACAATGGCAACGTCAGAAAAACAAAGACATAACATGAGAACGATACAGAAAAGAAAATGAAGAAACGCACATACATGTATACAAGACCCAATAAAAAACCATGGGTGTGATCAGACTTCCTGCTATATTGAAGAACAGTTGTATTTTAGTAATAGACATGGTAAGTACATGTAAGGGGTGAAAATGAGTTCAACGTCATTGTTAATTAATAACCGACCATAACAAAATCCCGCCAATCTGAAATGTAATTCCAAAAAGAGAATATAAACAACCCTTAAACAATGCAAACACATTTTTTTTTCTACATAATAAGCACAAATAACAAAAAACAAATGTATTTTTCTCTTTTTTATCAAAGTAACACATTCTTTATGTCAAAGAAACACATTAAGATGAACACTTTAATGCATTATAGTGTAAAGCCAGGTGTTTGTGTCAGGACTAGATCACCAATCTTCGTTGAAGAAAAATGGGAACAACTAATTTCTCCAAGAAAAAAATGAACTCAATTTTCTCAAGGAAGAAATGCACCATGAGACGTACGTAAATTCCTCTGAGCAAAACAATTCAAGGAAAAATTCCAGTTTGATATATGAAAAATACTCTTAAAAATTTATTGTATTCATAAAATATAATTTTCCTGAGTGAAATTCGAATTTGACTTTTGAATGAAGTTCAAAGGCTATAATTTTGTTTTTATTTCAATTCTTTTGT
>MJUU01047049.1:24023-37968 GCA_002080025.1 Modiolus philippinarum | reverse complement strand
TTAAGAGTAACTGGGCTACTATATTTAATTATTTCATTTAATATTTGATCTGGTCCAGGAGATTTTCCGGTTTTTAATGAACTTATTATCTGTTTAACTTCAGATATTAAGATTGGACTGTCAGTAATTTCATCATGAAAGGAGACATCTGTGTCTTCTAATAACTTTTCTATATAATTTTTAAATTCAATATTCTCATTTTTAAAATTACCTTGGTTTTGAAAGTGATTTATAAGTTGATCAGTATCAAGTTCTAATCCACAAGAATTTTTATTTATTTTAGGCGAGTTTGATTTTAAAAGGTTCCAAAATTTTTGCGGATCAGTCGAGTTGCAATCAAACAGATCTTTAATGAATTTCTGTTGATATTCATATTTTTTTCTTCGAGCTGCTTTTTTTAATTCTTTCGCAGCAGAAAAATAATTATTTCGTAATGTTTTGTCAAAAGGTTTATTTCTTAATTGTTTACCAATATAATTTACTTTTGATTTAAGATTTCGAAGATCACTGTCAGACCAAGGCTTCTTGTGTGTAAATTTACGCTTGTTTTTCATAGGTACTTTAATAATACAAACTTTATCTGATATGTCTTGAAATATTTCGCTTAAATTTTCAGTTGCTATGTTTACTCCATCTGCCTTTTTTTCATAATTTTCTATTTCGAAACTAAGATTTTTGTTTTTGATTTCTTCTGTTTGTATGGCTTCTATCATTTTGTTTTTTGACTCAAGTGTCCACTTATAAGCTTGGCATTTTTGAAAATGGGAAAAGTCTTTCTTCAATATATTATTTTTATCATACCCTTTACACTTCAATACATAATATATTTGTACATGGTCAGATAAGTAGTTCAAATCAGTTGTACAGAAAAATTGCACTGAGGACAGGAGGTTTTTACTAACTATGGCATAATCAACAGTACTGCTTCCATTTACAGTATAACATGTATGAAAACCCAATGAATCGCCAAAATATCTACCATTAAGTATCCGTAGTCTTGAAGACATGCACATATTTAATAAATTATTAGACAGGTTCCATATATACTCAGGTCCATTACTATTGAAACTATGACAGTTCCAATGCTGTATAGTAAACACACCAGCTATTGTAACTAGAAGAAAAATCATGTTTAAACTATAAATTAACTTTACTGTTTTCTCCATTTTTTAAATTTCCAAGTTTACACCTAAATATGCAAGGTCTATTACCTTGTCTGTAGTTACCTCATAATGAAATGCTTCAATAGCAACTTTAACAATAAATTTGCACAGTTTATCAAGGTCAAAGTCACCCTGCTTAGACATTTTATTGCACTTAGTCTAAGAAATTGCTATTAAAGCAACAATATCTGTTATATCAACAGGTTTTTTGTTCAATTGTTTGGATTCCTTTCTGTAATTTGGAAGTACCTTAGTTTTGGGAGCAGTTTGTTCATTTGTTACTTTGGGCATTGTTTATAGTTTGCTTGGTGATCACCCTTGCAATTTATACACATTGGTTTTTCAACCTGACATTGGCCATCATGTATCATTGAACACCTTACACATATTTTTTGCTTTCTACAGTCACTAGCAAGGTGACCAAATTCTTGGCAATGAAAACATTGCATAGGTTTTGGTACAAACAACTTAACTTTAAATTTTCTGAATCCTATACATATCTAGTGTTTAAGCTCTGGTTTTGAAAAAGATAATTTTATGGTCTTAGAAGGCATTCTCACTTGTTGATCTTTATCATAGTAGGTAAGCCTTACAGCTTTATTTACCCCATATTCTTGCAAAGCTTCTACTAATTCAGCCTCTTTATACTCAGAAGGAACATTGTAAATGCAACCCTGTGATGATTGTAGACTCTTTGGAATTGAACATTTAATGTTCCATTCTCCTAGTTTTGTACAGGCCATTAGCTGTTTAAACTGATGTACATCTGTACATTCTACTATTATATTCCCAGATCTTATAGGTCTGATGTTTTTTACAACACCATATTTCTGTGACAGACATTTCTGCACTTTAATGGGATTTTGGTTTCCAAGAGATACTCCCACAGCTTGCACTATAATAACACATTTTTCCGAGCGTGGGTTATTATTGTAGGCATTGTTAGGCTGAAAGAGGTGGGCTCGAGCCGAGTTACGGGATGAGTGCCTTATAACAGTTGATGGAGTTTGTAAGTCTTATCTACTGGGCTTGGGGTGGAAAACTTTCTTTTTTTGGACTCTCTAGTAGATTCAGTAGGTAAAGACTTACTTGATGTATCAGAAAAATAGCCTTCCTTATCACTATAATAGTCCATAGAGTTAGACCCCTCTTCATAAACATGGTCCGCCATCTTGAGTGACAAAGACAAAGACAGCTGAAATCTATCAAGAAAAACGACGAATACTCTAGTCTTTTTATCAAAAAATGTTCAAAAACACCGTATTAACCTCCAATATGTATTGTATAGTCGATATAACTACAAAATACACAAAAAAATCGAGCTAATCTGTCAAAATCTTCAAAAGTGTGGGAGCTCAAAGAAAAACGGACCGCGTGATCCGGGACTCGCCGACCCGAATTCATATTTCATGTTGCGTGTTGTGTTTTGATATTCAAGTTCTCAACAATGTGGTTAATCTATAATATTTTGTATCATATGATCTTGAGTTTTGTCTTTTGTTTTTGTGTAAATATTCATATCAATGACTATATGTTGTCATGATGTTTGTCAATTCATTGGAGATTTCAAGTTATGTTTCAGTTTTGTCATTAAAGTTCAAATGAATGTCGTTTAATTTTGATATTTCAATGTTTCTGATTATATTTTTGTTCATATCAGTGTTAATGTTCATATTTTTTATACCACTTCATGTTGATCTTTAAACATTTATGCTTGTATTTGGTGTTCACATTCGTGTTAATGTTTATATATTTACATATTCTGTCTTAATTCATTGTCATAGTTGACGTCATTTCTTTGTTTAGCTTACATTAATGTTGTTAAGTTGTCNTGTTCTGTTGTGTTTGTGTTCAATTTCATGTCGTATCACTTCATATTTATCCATATGTTTGTATTTGTAGTTCATATTGTTTCAATATCTATTTGTGTTCATAGTTTATGTCAGCTGATAGTCATAGCTGACGTTATGCTTCCGCCTTTAGTATTTCATTTCACATTAGTTTTCATATTATCTTCGGTATCAATTTGTTTTCATAGTATCATTTGATGTTTCGTCCTCTACTTGTTATCATTCATATCAAATGTGTTCATTCATTATGTTCATATCCATTTCATTGATGATTTGTGTCAGTTCATAGTTGACGTTTTATATTTTCAATGAAATCTGATATCAGTATGAATAGGGTAACATATATGATAAGGGTTAAGTTATAAAAAAAAAGGATTAGTTTAGAGATGCCTTAGACTTAGCTGTGGTTAATAAAGCCCAAGGTTAAGAGTATGGGTAATGTTATACATTATTAGAGAATGGGGTACAATAACAGTTCAGTTTAGGGATACTTTTGTTAGGGTACAACTATTGCGGACGATACCATTATTAACGTTAGTGCTTGTTTGAAAGCTTTAGGTAAGGTTATCATGATTTTCAAGTTTAAGTTCAGTATTACTTAAATCTTTTGGGTTAGGATTTCATATATATTAATGATTAGTGATAAGTTATGGTTCAGATTAGGGTTTTTATTAGGTTAAGTTGGGGTAAGGTAGTTCAGGTTGAGAATAAACAGCTGCGCCAAGAGCGCATGATACGCCCGTCCCCACTTTAAAGCAAACTGATTAAATGATTCTTGAAATTAAAAACTCCATATGAACACACATGACAAGGGACTTCCGATATATATCAATTATTTCATCTGATGTTAAACAGTCAAAAATGTATATTGTTTTAGGGGTAGTGATGTCTTAAAATAAAAGAATATCGATGTGTAGACAGAAATTGCAATTTCATACTGTTTTGAAATAATCAAAGTACTATAACTGTTGAATGAAAAATCCATCGACAAAATAAAACGATAGGGAGCTTTCTCTCGTCATACCCAACAATCCTGCAAAGTTTCAAGAAAAATGATAAAAGTGCTCTCTAGTTAGAGTACGACATGTGGACGAAAATTGCAATTTCAAGCTTTTTTGAAATAACTCTGTAACGAAAAATCCAACAACAAAATAAAACGATAGGGAGCTTCCTCTCGTCATACCCAACAATCCTGCAAAGTTTCAAGAAAAATTATCACAGCATTCTCTAGTACGAGTACGACATGTGGACGAAAATTGCAATTTCAAGCTTTTTTTCAAATAATCAAAGTCCCATAACTCTGGAACAAAAAATCCGACGACAAAATAAAACGATAGGGAGCTTTCTCTCGTCATACCCAACAATCCTGCAAAGTTTCAAGAAAAATGATCAAAGCATTCTCTAGTTAGAGTACGACGTGTGCACGAAAATTGCAATTTCAAGCTTTTTTCAAATAATCAAAGTCCCATAACTCTGGAACGAAAAATCCGAAGACAAAATAAAACGATAGGAAGCTTTCTTTCGTCATATCCAACAATCCTGTAAAGTTTCAAGAAAAATGTTCAGAGCGTTCTCTAGTTAGAGTACGACGTGTGGACGGACGGACGGACAGACGGACAGACACCGGTATACCATAATACGTCCCGTCAAAGACGGGCGTATAAAAATAAATCATAAAGTTGTTGGGATATCTAAATATTAGCCAAAATAAAAATAACATTAAAATAAATAAATAAAATAATCATGAAAAATCAATAGAAAGAAAAAATATTAATAAAAAATAATAAATAAAATAAATAATTATAAATATTGGTAATAATAATAATAAATAAAAAAATAAGAAGGAAATGAAAAATAAAATAAAAATAACAATAAAAATAATTAATACAATAAATAAAATATTAATTAGAAATATCAATAAAGTAACTAATAGATAATGAAAATAATAATGAAATAATAAATTATAATAAAGAAATAATAAAAAAAAACAAATAATAAATTAAAAATGAAATAAAAAGTAAATAAAATAATAATAAAAGTAAATAATAAATATTGTTCAAAATAATAATAAAATAATATTAATAAGAATAAAAAATAATAATAAATTAAAAATGAAATAAAAAAATAATAAAAGTAGTAATAAACATAATTAATAAAGAAATATTTGAAAAAAGAAATTATCAATGAAATAAATAAATATGATACATATAGGTTATGATAATAAATAAATATATAATAAAAATAATTATAAAGTTAATTTAAAAACGAGTGAAATAAATTAAAAATGATAAATATTAAATAAATAAAAAATAAAAATAAATAAAATTAATAATTAATGATATAAATAAAATAAATAATTAATAATATAAATAAATTAGATAAAGAAAATTAAACCAATAATTGAATAGAAAATAAAAAAAGAAATAAAATGATATTATAAATAAATATAATAATAATGAAAAATAATAAAAAATACAAATGTATAATGAAAAAGAATAAACTATAAAGTATAAATAAAAAATAAATAAATAAAAATAAAAGTTGTCATAGCAACTTAGGTTAGGGTTGAAAAAAGAAAGTTTAAGAATATCATTGGATAAAAGCAGAAGTAACTATTAAAAAGGGTAAAGAAAAAAATAACAAATAAGATAGTTAGAGTTAGTCATGAACAAAAGCCAACAAAATCAGGAAACGAATGTTTAAGGACTTAAGGAACACAACATAAATAATATATAATACATAATGTCTAGAGTTAGAACAAAGGGTTGAAGTATGGCTGAGAGAACATGACATATAAAACACAATGACCAGGGTCAAAATAAAGGTTAAGGTTAGGTGGGTTAAAAGGGGGACAACACGAGAATATTAGAATAATATTCGAAAATAGATAATGAATATAGAGTTGTCATAAGAACTTAGGTTAGGGATAAAAGTGAGGTAATGCCAATGAAATATAAGAATAGAACTAAATATAAAAAGTAACTATGGAGGTATAGAAAAAAATGGCTAGGGTTAGTCGTGAACAAATCCAACATTACTGATCTTACAACAGAAAAGTTAGGGTTAGTGCAAGGATATGTGTAAGGTTAGGGTTAGGATAAAGACGAGACCAGTGGACATGGACAGAAGTAGGGCCGAGACCCAAGTAAAAGGTAAAGTAGAAGACGAGACCTAGGAAAGTACCTTGAATAGAGGTAGGGCGAGACCAGTGACAACACTATTGACTAGTGAAGTCAAAACCAAAGGCAAATCACTCAAGACGAGGCCAGAGGTCAAAGGTCAACACTATAACAAAAGGATTCTAGAGACAATGGTTAAGGTGTAGTAAAAAATAGATTAGGGTTAGGGTTAAAGCAAAGTCAAAGCTGGGATAAACACGAGACCAGTGGACATGGACAGAAGAAGGGCGAGACCAGAGTAGAAGGCGAGATCTAGGAAAGTATCCTAGATAGAGGAAGGGCAAGACTAGTGACAACACCTTGGACAGGTGAGACCAAAGTAGAAGGCGAGACTAAAGTAGAAGGCGAAATCTAGGAAAGTATCCTGGATAGAGGAAGGGCGAGACCAGTAGGCAAAACCAATGACAACACCTAGGGGATCAGGCCAAAGGTCAATGATACACTGAGCACCTCGTCAATAACGATTGCAGCGCCCTCTATAGGGGTCAAAGGTCAAATACCCAAACTAATTTGCATATTATAGGGAAAATTAGGGGAAAATAAATTTTACAAAGAATGCACTATGGGGCATCTCGACAAAAGTGATCTGAGGTAACCCCCTATACTACCAGTCCCCATGTCATTTTTTCAGAAATGGGTAATTCGTTCGGGAACCAGTTTTCCCGCTTTTTTCCAGTGCATTTTGTGAATTTTCCCATTTTTTAGCAGCTTAAAAGCATAACAAATATGATTTTTTTTCATCATCCTTAGTTATGCATTGAAAGAACATACATTGAGGATTTATTTACAACTATCAATAGTAGGAATGATAATTCTGAAATTTGAGGGGGCAAAGGGAGATAATCCTAGGTAAACATCATTTGGAAATTTGTGAAAAAATGACTATTTCAAAACCGCCGCATTCCCTGCTCCAGGGCTTTTATTCAATTCCTACTATATTGCTGTGGTAGTACATGCATTGGAGTATATAAACATTATATAAGATTGCTGGGCAAATAACATATGGTGCAGCAAAAGAATCTATGAAGTCAGCGGATTTTTGGAATTTTCCGATCAAATTCAGAATATGGATATACAATATAATAATAAGATCCTGGGGGCTTTTCTTTTGTAATATGTTAATATCTGCTACAAAGAAGACCTTTTTGGCAAAAATTTAATGATATATCTGCAATAAAAAACCCTATTTTATCTGAATAACCAATCCAAAACTAATATTTTGATGCTTCTAAGGGAGATAATTCATCTGTTTTTCTTGCAAAATGCCATTCCAGCTAAGACATGTTGTCTTTTTTAATTAATGTATTGAGAAAAACTAGAGGATGACATGCCCCCGTGCTAGGTTGAATCAAATTGAGATTTCTTAGTAATGATATTTGTGTCTGTAAGACACATATAATACCCCCGCTTAACACATGTTACTATAGGAGTTGGATGATTCACACCATATTTTAATGCTGCCCAACTTCTGTAATATTAACACTTTTTCAATAACTCAGGTATTTTTATAAAATTCTTAAGGTCTAAAACAAACAAGCCGTTTTTTTGTCAAAATAGATTTCATTATGAAGCAGCAGCAACAATTTGTATGGAAAGTGTACAAAAACAAAGGTCCAAGAATTGCTTTCCCTGAAATTGCCTTGTTGTAAAATATTATCCAGAGTTTCCAAAGCAGTTATTCCTGTCCATTTGTTAGTTAGGAGCACCAAGAGTTGAATTTTCATTGTTTGGTGTCATTTTTGCATTTTTTTTTTTTGTGAAAAAGTGATATTTTTAGAAATTAAAATTGAGAAAAATCAAGACTCTTTTATTATTTCAGAATTTTATTAGCATAATCACGGAAAAATTGTGTAAAAATTCCAACAAGTTTGAACAAGTATTTGAAGATATATTTGCTTTTGAAATTTACGATATAAAGAAATACACGTTGGTAGTGCATTTCTTTTGGTGTTCAGTACATGAACCTTCTATTACTAAATCGCCCGAAAATTAGTAAACTTAAAGTAAACAATGTATATTTAAAAAAAAAAACAAAATCAAAATTCTTTCCAATTGCACATCTTCAATATAGGTACAAATAAATTGCATTGAAATAAAAGCTTCCTAGCATCAAAACTGTAGGAGGAGTTATGCGGACAATCTGTGTACCTTCTACTAAAAATTCACTCAAAAATGACTAAGTTTAACCATGTATATTTTGTTTTGAAAAATGCACCAAAATTTAAATCCTTTCAACATGTTTAACTTCAACATCTACTAGACCATGTACTAGACCAGAGGCTCACATGTGAGACCATATCGCTCACCTGGTGACTATTGATCAAATATTATATAAAGATTTTCCCACAGGGTTAAATGATTGATCTGATGTGACAGCCAAATGGTAGTAAAATCATTCATCTGGTAGATTACTAGAGAACTTTAAATACCTAGTTTATATCTATTATTAAATAGTTTTCAAGAATAAACAATTTACAGCATTTTCTCAAAGAGTTCTATGTTAAACTGTATTCCCTGTTGGCGGCCATTTTTTATTTTTGATTTGTTTAAATAAATAAAATTTTGTAAATGACCATCAAGTAACCTTGCGTATTTAATATCAACTTGATATATGAAACGGTTTTCAAGAACTTGTAATTTACAACATTTTCTCATAGGGTCCACTGTTAAACTAAGATCTGCATTGGTAGCCATCTTAGATTTATGATCAGCACTAAAATCATACATCTGTTAAAGGACCATCAAGTGACCATGCCAAATTAGAATCCTCTTGATGTATGAAATGGTTTACAACATTTCCCATAGGACCTCCTCTGTTAAACTATGGTCTCTTGTGGCAGCCATTTTGGATTTGTGAACTGTACAAATATGTAAAATTTTGTAGATGACCATCATGTTACCAAGTCTTGTTTAATATCAACTTGATAGATGAAATGGTTTTCAAGAATTCAGCAGTCACAACATTTTCCAATAGGGTCCAATGTTAAACTAAGATCTGCAAGGGTGGCCATCTTGGATTTATGATCAGCATTAAAATCATACATTTATTTAATGATTATCATATCACCATGTCTAATTAGTATCAACTTGATGTACAAAAAGATTTTCAAGAATTTACAACTTACAACATTTTCCCATAGGGTCCTATGTTAAACTATGATCCCGAGCAGCGGCCATCTTGGACGAGATCTGAACCTGTCAGACATATGGTCTTCATAAGATGAATACTTTTGATGTATAAACTTGACCTCAATCTCAAAGTTTTTGAAAATGAGTCAAAGACTCAAATTGCCAGGTTGTGTTTTAGTGTTGTTGTTTGATAGATTCCTTATTTAATGGACCTTTAACTTAAATTAATCCATATAAAAAAACATTAAAATTTTGAAAATTTTACGGGAAAAGGGCAATCACTCCACGATGGGTTTTGGATTTCCTTCAAAATTGCAGGGCAAATAGATCTTGTCATCCTTATCACTTTCATCCTCATGTCAATAATGCCCCGGATCTTTAAATCGGGGACACATTCTTTTTATCCTGTCTGTTTGTACGTGTGTATGTATGTACATGTGTGTATTTCTGTCCGCAACTTTAACCTGGCTCATAACTTTTGAACTAAATTTGATAGGCCCTTCATATCAAGTATGTGTGTTGATCCTGTATAGCCGCACATCATTATGCAAATTTCACCAAGGTCAGGTCAGAGGTCGTCACAGAGGTCAAAAGGTCAAAATCTAGATTTTGCTATAGCTCGTTAACTATAATTGCTAGAGACTTGATATTTTGCATGTGACTAGATCTAATAGGGTTTAGTGGAAATTTACCATAACGACTTTTGTCAGGTCAAAGGTCAAGGTCACTGAGTGCAAATCTGAAAACTAACAAAGCCTTTAAAATTGCCTTTATTTTTTCAACCATATGTGAAAAGACCTTCATAATTGGCCTGTATATTGTTTATATAAAACTGAACAGCCTTATGCAAATTCCACAAATTTTACATGTGAATAGATCTGATAGAGCTTAGTAAAAATGTCTAATAAAGCTTAATTTCTATTGTACATTGCAATTTTTACCATTCATTTTGTATTGTAAACATGATTGCTAACGGGGGCATAGTGTTTCACAAACACATCTTGTTGATATCTGTAACGGATTTCGAGTTATTTGCAAAAACAAAAAACAAAAAAAACAGCAATTTATCCCTATGTTCTATTTTTAGAAACAGCGGTCATATTGTGATCGTACCAGTCTGCTCCGTTAGTCATTAGTCCGATGCCCGAGACTAGTAAATTTGAATTCGGACTAGTAAATTTTTTCAACCACTAGTCCGACCGGACTAG
Organism: Modiolus philippinarum; assembly: GCA_002080025.1. NCBI lineage: Eukaryota > Metazoa > Mollusca > Bivalvia > Mytilida > Modiolidae > Modiolus > Modiolus philippinarum. The sequence continues at coordinate 27,439 of MJUU01047049.1, read as the reverse complement.
CAAGAATCTATAGTTACAGAAATTTTATATTGCATTTTCCAGACAACATGCTAAATCTAAATTGCTTTTCATCACGGTAAATTTTTATTAATTTTTTCGGACTAGTAAAATGGGATTTGGACTAGTTAATCTGTTTCCTCAACTAGCCCAAAGAACTAGTTATGGAAAAAGTTTTTGGCACAGACTGTCGTACACAATTTTGAAACTGTATACCCTGGTGACGATTCAGATTAAGTTTGGTTACAATTGGCCCAGCAGTTTCAGAGGAGAAGATTTTTTAAGTTATTGACGGACGACGGATGCAAAGTGAAGGCAGAAGCTCATATGGCCTTTAGGCCAGGTGAGCTAAAAACTAGAAGTACCGTGGTCAACTGGTCCACAAATTAATACTCCCCTTCAAAAGTGTAATACAATTATTTCAGCAGTTGTTCAGACCAAATTTGAAATCGCCCCCCCCCCCCCAAACCCATACAAGCCAAGAAAACAGGAAGTGGTAATAAAGCATTAGTTTAGTTATAGTTAAACATCAAAGAATCGGCAAATAGGAAGTGCATGCACAACAGACCTGAAAATGGCTTGCACATTACAACTCATTATTATAAAGCTCCAGTCCAAATTTGAAATCATTCCCACTGATAGAAGCCAAATAAACTGTGATTAAAAATTCTCATCGATTATGGGTTATAGTAAAACTTCAACATATCTCCAAACAGGAAGTGGTAATACGGCAGACCTCAAAATAGCTTACACGTTACAACTCATTATTATAAGGCACCAGACCAAATTTGAAATCATTCCAACCCATCCATTCAAGTAAAAAGCAAAAAACATTTCTCATCATCAATATATCGGCAAACAGGAAGTAGCAACACGGCAGATCCGAAAATAAGTTACATGTTACAACTCATCATAATCAAGCTTCTGACCAAATATAGGGGGGGAGGATCTTTTTCGGGATGTCGGGATTGGATGTTTTTAAGCCCGGAATTTCGGGATTTTTATGATTTAAGCCTGGGATTTCGGGATTTTTATGATTTAAGCCTGGGATTTCGGGAAATTTACTCGCCGGGAATCGGGATTTCATCAGTCTTGCTGTTTCTTTGTAGTTCTGGATTTCGGGATTTAGAAAAAATAAAGTCGGGATTCCGGGATCAGACCCCCTCCTGCCCCTCCTCAAATATGAAAGCATTCCAGCATATTTAAGCTGAGAAAACTGTGACTAAAATTTCTCATCCATAGTGTGTTATAGTAAAACTTCAACATATCGGTAAACAGGAAGTAGCAACAAGGAAGACTTGAAAATAGCTTACATGCTATAACTCATCATAATCAAGCTTCTGACCAAATATGAAATCATTAAAACATATACAGGCTGAGAAAACCGTGACCAAAAATGTGTGACGGACAGACGAAGTGACGGACAGACACCACCATCACTATATACCCGCCTCTTTTTCAAAGTGGGGGTATAATGAGACCCTTTATAATTGAGGTTTTTTGTACTGTCTATGCCAGCCTTGGACCAGGTGAGCTACAGGCTCTTGAGAGCCTCTAGTTTTATCTAGATTTCTCTTTATATAAGTTTTTAGTTGGTCAACAGATTTTGCTTAGCTCTTACACTCTCCTATTACATTATAATAATGGATTAAAAGGGCTAATCTTTATTTTCTTGAGTTTGGGTCCAGTTCATTAATGTATCAAGGCCCTCATTGTTTCCAGTAAATTATTGTGTCTAATTCATCGTAGTTTACACTTGTTCAAATTTCAGTGGTCGACATATTTAGGTTGTATCGTGCTGCGCTCAGCGTACCCCCTTTTTGGATGTGGGAATCATTCGATTCGACATTTATTTCAACAGGAATTTGGGATCATTCATTTTTGAGCCCTGGAATTTGGAATCATAAAATATCTTCCCCTAACAATAGGGCATCCAATACTGTAGTTCTTCCACCTTGTCCACAACTTTCGTCAATTCGAACTGAAATGAAATTCTGACTAATTGACACTATTGTTGTAGAACATGAATCCGCTACTACTAATTTTTGTTGTTGTTGTTGTTCTCAATCCCAAATGAGCTGAAAGTAACTAGAGTAACTAGAGCCTTTTGTCATATTTGTTAATGTAAAAATACTGTTTGCTTTGCAAGATCATTCGGGGTTGACTCACTCCACTGTGTATTGATAAGAACAACTAACTCAGTTCACTATGATAAATAAACATAGCATAAATTATCCATTTATGTGAGGTTTAGGCAAGACTAAATGTAACATTGAAGCCAATTAAATTTCCAGCAGACACTGTTATTTGTTAATCTAGTAAGATTAGTTCTCTACAGATAAGAAGACTGCACTTATACAAAAAAAATATATCAATATTATGAACCTGGTTAGGTGACTGGAAGATTTTCATTTGAAATTAATATAGAATCTATAAGCATACCAAACTTTGATATTCAATCTATTTACATGTACAGTGGTACAAATATTCATACAGTCTGGCACTGTTTTTTATTCTATACAATTACAAAATAACCCCAAAATATTAAAAAGGAGTTGCAGACAGAACATGTGAGGCTTGTTTAGGATAGATTGGGATACGGGATATTTACTACTTTTGTTAATGGGATATTTGGGACAAAATGTACCAGGATATGGGATATGGACAATGGAAAAGGGGATATTTCAATAATTAATGGGATATCTTCAATTTTCAAAGGGATATTTTATATGGAGGGGTATTTCCGCCACCAGAGATATTCTATGCTGTAAACTTTATCTTCTCTTTTTATTGTTTTCACTTTCCTTATCCATAATTCTGCATTTTCTATATTTTATATTATAGATTCTAGGATATTAATTTATCATATTTTATATTCTTTCTTTAAATGTTCCTATTTCATCCCGACTTCTGCAGTTTTATATATTTTATATTATTGTTTCTAAAACTCAATTTGTTATATTTTATGTTCTTTCTTTAAATGTTCCCATTTCTATGCTTTGTTCGTTAAGTTCTAAATTCTTCTTTCGCGACATTATATCTACCATGTTAATTTCGAAAAATTTCATGTTTTATAATTTGAAAGAGAAATGTTTGATGTAAGTATTCATTGTGCATCATTCTTTAACTTTTATATTTTATCTTTTAACTTTTGTCTTTGTATTTTTGTTTTTATGTGCTTAAAATAAACGTGGCGGAAAAAACGCGTATGATTGAATTATGACAACAGATGGCGCTAGTGTTTCTGTGACAGCTTTTCATTCACCAGCAGATTCGTCCACGAACGGGGCGTTTTAGGGACATCATATATATTATTTATGTATTTCAAAGACAATTTTTGGTATGATGCAAACAAAATGACATTTTTAAGACGGTGAAATAAAATAAGTGAGGGTGAAGCGGGGGAAACTTAAAGGGGA
>MJUU01047049.1:0-23611 GCA_002080025.1 Modiolus philippinarum | reverse complement strand
AAAAAAAACAAAGTTTATGACACTTGATCATTTGTACGTGAATCAGAAATGAGCAAGCAATATGGGCAGTTAATTTACACATCGTATTCTTTTAAATTTTACATTTTGAAAGTTCAGTATACATGCATTAAATTTTCGAACACAGCTCTAGGGAAACTGGGCATTCTATGATTTTCACGCTAGTTTATAGAAGTTTACAATGGCAGGGGTCATATTACAGCCTTCAGTGGTCAATTAGTAGATTTTGGATAAATTTTATCAAAATTTGCTATATTTGTTTCCCTGTTAATTTATTTGTAATGAGGTGGAAAATGTGCCTTAATTCGCGTCTTTAATCACAAAATTCCACCAATTTATTGACATGAACAGTTCTCCGAGAGCCCAGATCTGAAGCCCGGAGCCCAGTGAGTGGAGCCCGGAGCTCTAATGTTGGAAACCGGAGCCCTTGTGTTGGAGCCCGGAACCATAGTATTGGAGTCCTGATCCCTTGTGCTGGAGACCGGAGCCCTATTGTTGGATCCCGGAGCCCTTGTGTTGGAAACCGGGCCCAACGTTAAAAAAAAATGCAAATCCGGGACCCAGAACCCAATTTTATTCCCCATCAATGTAATTTGTTATCAGAACTTTCCGGTTTTTGTCAAAATGTTAACACAAAATGTGTCTATTCATTGGAGGAAATTAGCTTTTGCACAGAAATCTCTGTTCTATAAATGGCTTAAAAAATTTCGGGATAACTACGCTATTTCTTTTTTGTCAAAAGCAAATTACTCTCAAAACTCGCCATATTCACACAGAATTATAAAGAGTCTCGCTGCGGTTAAACCGGGATGCGGGGTTGGCTTTGTTGTAAACGGAAAGCTTTTTAGTGAGCGGGAAAGGGATCATCGAAAATAAAAATGCACGGGGAAACGGGAAATGATGTCGGAACCGGGAAAAGGTTGCTTTTAAAGAGTGTAAAATATTTCCCGTCCCATTAATGCACCTGGTGACTATAAAATTCCCGTGTATTGACATTATTGAACGAAAATTTCAGGCTACCGGAATTTTAAACAGTTTTAAATAAAGATTGGTTGGCGAGACCAGTATGATTTTAGAGACGTCGGGATTTTCCATTTTTCAAATTCGGGAAATTAGATAACTCCAATTTGCAGATCACGAATTGAGAATGAAAACACCTAGCCCTGCTAGACCAGGGGGTGGTATTGGGGGTCGTGTCGTGTCGCCGATTTGTACCATACTATGCAATGTTGTATAACTAGATTCACACCACAAAAAGAACCCTATTTAGGGATTAAGTTGGTGCAATTTAACATGTAACCAGTGGGAAACTTCATACAGCCATGCCGAGCTTTCCCAAGCAAAGGGATCGCAATTATTCAGCGATTTCAACTAAAAATTGAAACTGCGTTATCAAGCTGATATACATTTGTCATAAACTTTCGAGGTGTCGTTTCTGTGGCAATTGTCATTCACACCAGCAGCTAAGAAGTCTACAGCAAAGCTAGTCGAAAAGGACGCTAAATCTCCCCAAAAGACAAAAAACTACCACACAAAAGAAAGTCAAGAAACCAAAGAAGAAGTGAAGTCAAAAGTTTATCTTTTACATATGCAGACAAAAATCCTTCTAAGGGCTTCTAAACTTCTCAAAAAAGAATATTTATAGTTATTATATCAGCAATTTTTAAAGTCAAAAACAGCTTTTCCCTCTGTATATAGTGTATTCTCTCTTTCTTTCTAATTCCCTTTTCCCCCTTTTTATATTGATTTTATTTACTTATTTATGTATTTATTCATTATTTTTTTTTTCAATTGGTCCTTCTCGATATTAATACTTCATTCTTTGTTGCCTCCGGGCTCCAACACTTGGGCTACGAGCCCAAGCACTAGAACTCTGGGCTCCAACACTAGGGTTCCGGGCTCCAACAAAAGGGCACTGGGATCCAACACTATGTTTCAGGGCTCCAAAAAAGGGCACCGGGCTCCAACACTATGTTTCAGGGCTCCAAACTAGGGCTCCGGGTTCCAATACTATGGCTCCGGGTCCCACTCACTTTAACAAAGATTCTTAAAAAAAACTTTCCCGATTCAGGGTGATTTTTTTCAGTGTTTCCCGTGTCACAACCGTTGTTGGGGTTAAGCAGTATTCAGTGAAGTCTATTACCGCTTCCAATCATGAACCCTTCAAGTTTTCCCGGCTTCATTCTCACTTAAATGGAAAGGCTTTTTTATTTCACCCACTTAGATGGAAAGGCTTTTTTATCTCACCGTCTGAAAAATTGCATTTTGTTGCATCATATTAAAAATTGTCTTTGAAATACGTAATAAAATATATGATGACCCTATAACGTCCCGGTCGTGGACGAATCTGCTGGTAGATGAACAGCTGTCACAGCAACACTAGCGCCATCTGTTGTCATAATTCAATCATACGCGTTTTTTCCGCCACGTTTATTTTAAGCACATAAAACCAAAAATACAAAGACAAAAGTTAAAAGATAAAATATAAAAGTTAAAGAATGATGCACAATGAATACTTACTTTAAACATTTCTCTTTCAAATTATAAAACATGAAATTTTTCGAAATTAACACGGTAGATATAATGTAGTGAAAGAAGAATTTAGAACTTAAGGAACAAAGCATAGAAATGGGAACATTTAAAGAAAGAACATAAAATATAACAAATTGAGTTATAAAATATAAAAACTGCAGAAGTCGGGATGAAATAGGAACATTTAAAGAAAGAATATAAAATATGATAAATTAATATCCTAGAATCTATAATATAAAATATAGAAAATGCAGAATTATGGATAAGGAAAGTGAAAACAATAAAAAGAGAAGATAAAATTTACAGCATATAATTTCTCTGGTGGCGGAAATACCCCTCCATAATTTTAGTCCAGACTTACTGGGATATGGGATATCAGGACCCCCTCTAAACAAACCTCACATGTCCCAAAATGCACCCAAAACGTTGAAAACAAAAAAGCCAGAAAGTTCAAGGGGCAATCATTTTGTGACAATTTGTTCAAACCAACATTCCTTTTAATATGCACATCTTTGTGAGGACAACGTTTCAAAGATCTTTGGAAGAATGTAGCTAGGGGGACTAGAAGACACAATATGAAAAATTTTGAATAATATATACGCAACCATATCATGTATATGAAATCCTAGCCCTATTAGGGTTCTCAACTTTAATTATTTTTTATTTGATGAGTCTGGCTGCAAAGTCCAAAATTCATCCAAAGGACATATGAAGCTAAGATTTGGCAGCTACATTGTATCAAAGGCGTATATGTAAATGATGGAATAAACCTTCCTGATTTTCTGATTGGTGTCCCTGCTGCTTGTGATAAGAAGTAGTTTTTCATGCATCACGTCCTCACAAAGCAAATTCTGACAGTGCAGTGGTGACACCAGAGGGAACAAAATATGGTGCATTCCAATCAATAGAATAGTTTTATCTGTTTCAACTAACTGAATACATATAGCAAGACTGACAGTTGATCTCTCAAGACTCTTATGTTCTGAATTGTTTCCTTCTCTGTTCTGGAAGTTGGCATGGTTGGTAGACTACCTTTTGATTTTCAGGGGGGGGGGGTTTGCCTACAAAAATCATTTATTACATGAAAATTTTTTTTAAAAAAATATTTATTTACCCTAAATGTCACATAAGATTAATTATTTGCATTTGCAACAAAAAATATTAATTATATTAATTTTAACTGGCACCAAGATTACATTATTTATTTACAAAACCACCCAAGACTCCCCACCCCTTAAATCAAATGGTCACTCCCTTTAACAGTCAGTCCAGCAGTACATGTAAACATTTAATTTATGCTGTTTTGTAAATCCATGTAAATGAAGCTTGTCCATCATGCTAGCCCTAACCATCTCCAACAAAGACTAGTTTCTGCCAAAGTACTCGAACTTCCACTGCTCGATCTGTTTACATTTGTTGGGACATGAAGGGGATGCTTGCATTTCTGTGAAGTTCTTTTCCAGTAAATGCCATATACATGATACATGTACATCGCTGTGGTTTCGACAAACAATAACCCAGGGCTAATCACGGGACATAATTTGTTCAAAGGCATGACCTGACTTCAAATGGGTTTCAAATAGAAATAAATAAAAGGATATGGAGTGAATGTACATGGAACAAAAACGCACACGATACTTAGAAAACTCAAGTTTATCAAGGAAAGTGCTTTCTCAGTCTTTCTCACATGCTGATTTTCTTGTATACAGGCTTTTATTATTATAATATCTGATAAACCACAAGCAATATTGTCAAACTCTCTAAAAAAACAAAAGTTTTCTGTGTCTGTCATCACATCATGATGTTTTGTTATCAAAGGTCAATAATGAGGTTGTGAAGGGAGATCATTTTGGGAAATGCTAAAACCTGAACTTCATTTAGTGAATATTTTACAATTAATAATATGAAAAAAAAAACACATAAAGACCAAATGAAGGTGGTGCATTGTGTGATTTTTTTCTAAGTTCATGTCAAATCATTATTTTTCTAATGCTAAATTTGCTATTTTACAAATTAATTGAAATTTAGGAAAATTCGTGTCATTTTTTTAAAAAGTTTTTTGTACTAAAACCGTGATAAAGCAAACAAAACAGAATTTAATGAGAACACAAGACACACTAAGGAGAAGAAAGTAAGTTTGTCACCTATTGGTGTCATATTCAGCTGATAAATGTGCATTTTAGCTGCCCTCTTTGCTGAATTTTCGACGGTTTTGTAGTAAACCTTCATATTTTCAAATGGTTACCATGGCAACACGCAAAAAATGTCCAGCTAGATTTTTGGATATCATGCTCCTCAATTTAAGGTAAATGAATAAAAAAATAGTCTATGAACTTCAAGCAAATACTTAAGAAGATTTATCCATTTTTTTTCAACCAATTTTGCCTTCTTGTAAAAATGTCAATTCTTAGGGCAACTACCCCAAAAACACAATTTTTTCCCGGCAAAAACAAAAAATTGTTGTTTTAAAAGACCTAAGATAGGGGTTGAAATAAACAATAAAAACTTTTCAAATTTCTAATGAGAAGATACCGCACGGAAGTGCAAAAAAAATCTGATGGTTCCCATTCATCAAATCTTGTTCCGCGATATTGACCAATTCTTCATTAGGAAGTCTACTTTTCGCAGACGATTTACTAATTATATCTGAATCTGCAGAAGGACTTCAAAATAGTTTAAATTCATTATCAGAATACTCTGATAAATGGCAATTAACATTAAATACCAAGAAAACAAAAACCATGATTCTTCAGAATAATTCATCAAAAATTCATAAAAAAAATTGTGAAATATAAAGACCAAATGTTAGAAAACGTAAAAGAATACAAATACTTAGGTTGTGTTTTTTTTCTAATAATGGAAGCTTATATAATTGCAGCATAAATTTAGCAAATAAAGCTAAAAAAATGCATATTCTATAAAAACGTATACTTCAAATTTTAGTGAAGTCCCTGTCAAAGTTGCTTGTAATTTATATTAAACACTAATTCGTCCAATTCTAACATGCAACTCTGAAATATACTTTATGGATTCTCATTTACAACTACTGAGAGCGAAACTAAGGGCTACTAAAAATAATAAAACAGTTAAAATTCTTTCTTTCATAAATAACTCCCCTATAGAAAAAGTCCAACTGAATTTTATAAAAAGTGTCTTGGGAATTAAGAAAAGTTCAACAGACAGGAACTAAATTTAGTACCAATAGAATCTTATATAAAATCTCAAACCTTAACATACTTGGCCAGATTAAAGAATGACAATTTAAACCCTTTACTAAAAGAAGCTTTTGCTTTAATTAAAACACTAGATAATGAAGGAACTTATAGTGGGTATACATATGCAAAAGATTTGATAGAAGAAAGTTAATTAAATCTTATTTTATTCAATGGATGTAAAAGTAAAAAACAAATTCAAAAAATAAAGATAACCGTTAAGAATTTTTTTTTGTTTATTACAACAACATAGCAAAAGAAACAATAAATAACCTTGATGAAAACAATAATTTTTTTATATAAATATTTTACAAACAAAGAAAATCAAAATTATTATTTATCTAATCCAAATAAAGAAACAAGAAAATTAATTACGAAATTTAGAGTAAGTGATCATGATCTTTTAATTGAAAAGGGCAGATATTTTAAAATTCCAAGAGATCAAAGGTTATGTAAATTATGTAAGACTATTGAAGATGAATATCATTTCTTTTTCACTTGTAAATATAATACACTTTTAAGAAAGAACCTATTTGATCATTATCAAAATTATAATATTTTTACATCTTTTTCTACTTAACCAAATAATAAAAAAATAAGTATTATTTTAAACCCATTAATACCCGATGATATGAAGGCAGTAGTGTCTTTTATAAAACAGTCATTAGAACTGAGGAAGGGAGACCCATGATGTCTTTGCATCAATATGCTAAATTGTATTGAATTATCTTTGTTGTATGTATGTATGTATTGCTGCAACCCTAATGGGTTTATGTTCTGCAATTAAATAAATATAAATAAATTTAATTAAAGTTATAATGTTTGAGATGTCTACACTTTTGTTATTAAATGACGTATGCGTTAGATGTTAACTTCCGAGACGAAAACACGAAGATGCGAAAACTTGAAAATGCAAAAACGCGAAAATGCGAAAACGTGAAAAGGCGAAAAATGCAGAGCGCAGCATGATACGACCGCAGTATGTCGACCACTGAAATTGAACAAGTGTAATTTAAAGCAAATGTGGACACAGTAAAAGGCTTTACACAGTAATTAGATGGACACAATAGTAATTAGCTGGACACAAATAGTGAAAATTAAGCTTACAATGAGAAAAATCCTACGAAAAAAATCCCATAAAAATCTGATGAAAATTTAAGATTTCACATATTTCTTATAATAGCTTGGAAACGGCAAGAGCTACGCCGTTACTTAAGGGCATATGATACAGTATAGATCCCATATTAATTTTTCACTGAAATTCGATATAACGTTAATTTTGATATAAGGAATCCCCTTTGAACCCTTATAGACCAGAACTGGTAAGAGCTACATCAAATCTGTTGACATAGTACTGAAAGCTTACACTGAGAGGAATCCAAAGAAAAAAAAACCTGTCAAAATCTGATCTAAAATAAATATTTTACATATTTCTAAAAATTGGAATTCTGGCCCTTTTGACCCCTTATAGCTCAGAAACGGAAAGAGCCAAGCCAAATCTGTTGATATACTACTGAAAGCAGAGAGGAATCTAAAGAAAAAAATTCTATTGAAATCAGCTGAAAAATAAAAATTTTAGGTAATCTTCAAATTTGCAATTTTGGCCCCGTTAGGTTCCTCATAGCTTGGAAAGGAAACAAGTTACCAAAGATCTGGTAGCGCAGCGCTATCTTTATTTTTTTTAAGGAATCCATTTCAAAAAAACTGCATCAAAATCCGACTAAAAAAGTTGAAATTTTTTAAATTCGCCCCTTTTGGACCCCATTTATCTCGTGAACGGTACATGCCACTCGAAATCCGTTGGCATACTCCAGATTGGAAATTTTCTAAGGAGTTTACTGACCCAGGCTTAAGAATTTACCAAGAAACATCATACTAAAATTTGAAAATGATCTGTTTTCTGGAACCAAAGTTATGCTGTCCACAAATTTACCCCTTTTTGGCCCCTTTTTCTGAAACGAGTGAGGCCACAAACCCTAAATTAAAACCCGGGGAAAACCTTATGCCATGAAACCTCATACTGAAATTTGAAGATGATCCGTCCACTAGAAACAAAGTTATGCTGGCCACAGACGCCGACGCCGACGCCGACGACTGCAACATACCACCATAATACGACTGCAAAATTTTTGCGGTCGTATAAAAACGCAAAATCGACCGAGATGGCGAAAACCTGAATTGACCGTATCTGGCCACCATAGAAACTAAAAGCTAACCTAGAAAGATGAAATCACTAAATTGAAATTATATAATAAATGAATTATAACAGACAAAAATATTTCAACATTTGTTGGTTAAACACTCAGACACAAAGTATGGCACGAAAAGTGTAAATGAACATCCTACTATCCTACCTTTCTCCTAATCAGTCTTGCCTCTACAAATTATTTACCAGGAAGTAAAATGTAACAAGAACAGTTATAAATACACAATGTGTCAAAAGTTGACGGCATTTTTTTTCAAATTTCTATGTGTTTGTAAAATAACTATCAAATCAATAAATAAAACATACTGTGATCAGTGATTGAAAGGTGTGTGAATGTAAACCCTGAAACATTTTTGACAACTGATCTCATAAAAGTTCCAAAAGATATTTTATTTTCAAGAATAATTCGTAAAGATAAGTTAAAATGACAAGTTAACAGGTAGTTAAACATAGAATTCCCACATTTATTTTGGCTGTGAGATTGGGCGTACGTCTCATACAAATGTAGGAAAGAAAGTCACAGGAAACTAAAAATTACGGAAAAAAGCCACGGATAGAAAGTCACATGGGGTGATTTTATGGGAAAGAAGGTAACTTTTGTCACAGCTTTAAAAAAGTAGGTTGTTGTTGTTGGTCCATGCATGCGCATTTCCTTAATTTTTACATTTCAAATTTAAGCAATATATGGTGGCTCCTATGGTAAAGCTAGCCGTCAATACCATCCTTCAATAACGCTAGCCGTCAATAATATTCATGAGATGAGGGTGCGTTCGAAATTTATACCTGTGGTATTTTTGTGTGATGTATTCCTGTTTATTAGGGTAATTCTATCGGAAAGAAAGAAATAAATTAATTGCAGGGAATTTAGTGTCAACTTTAAATAACTAAAAACCATGCAACCAACCGTTTTTTACAAAACGGGAATGACTTAATATATTTGATTTTCCTTCAAGGGAGGGGAGGGGGGAACTTGGACGATTTTGTAAACTAAACAATTTAATTTTGGTGTTAGTGAAATTATTTTTTTCAATCATATTTGTCATGAAAATGAATTAATTTTGTCTTGAATAGAAATTTTTCGGGGGGGGGGGTAAATAATTTGATCATCGACAGCGACATTTGGTGAAAATTAATAATATGTTATGGATATTGAAATATATAATTTTTCTAGCCGAAGTCGCGCAACCAGCCCTGAAAATCAAAAGGTCGGTCGCCAAATGATGATCAATGATGATAATTTAGTCATACCAGGAATTATTTTCAGTCGAAATCTAAAAATATATTTTTATTTAATGTCACATGTAATTACATCTAAAATTTCACACTTTCTTATCAGCATGGACGCTTGTGTTGATGGTGCGATTCTAAAAGAAAATATGTGATTTAATTGCACGCTACAGTTTAATGGCATGCGATGACAGATATCTTCTAACCTTTAAGAATAGTAAACAAATCGTTAAAATTACGAGCTATTAAGTAGACTCAGCATCATTAAAATTACTGCCAATCTGACATACATGTAAACTTCTGCTGGTCATTACGAATTTTTTAGATAACCTAAAGAAAGTTCAAATTAATGAGATTTGAGGTTTGCACATGTTTAAGTTTGTAGCAGAAAGCAATCGCTGAGCATTGTTCTAATTTTGAAATACTTTGTCATACAGGGTTCCATTTAAGACATGCATATATTAACTGTCTCAATATAGAGAGGCCAGATTATTATTATTATTATTTTTTATATATACTATGCAACAAAATTTTGTTGAGTCAGGCCTTTTTTCAAAAGGACAAAGTCAGTGTTAGATTATTTTTTGCAACCCAGGTGCTAGGCAATAATGTTTTGGGCAAAAATCGTTGCCAGAATTTTTTTTTTCTAAAAAATACCAGTCCCTCCTGCAAATCAAATGGTCCGTGCCTTAAATTCGGGAAAAATAAGCAAGAGCGTAAAACAAATCCACCAACCCCCTATTCAAAATTCATATATTTGTCAATGCATATGTGGGAGGGGCTGAGCAAATCTTTAAATTTAACCAGAAATCCCGATTTCCCGGTTTTAAATACAACCCTTTCCTGTGTCCAGATGACATTTTCATCCGGAATTCCAGACCTGAAAAAAGGGCCATCCTGATTGCGCGTAGTGAAAAATGGCAAATCCCGGCGTCCCTAAAATGGTCTCGCCCCCCATATCACGCCTGGGAAACTAGATGTTCTCCACCAAAAACCGGCATCCGGAAGAGCTGTGCTTTACACTTAATAAGTGCAGTTCGAAAAATCAAAGAATGTCTATTGAAAATGTAGATTACACCACAAGATCCCGTTCATTACCATATTTTATCCACTAGAGATAGTTAAATTTTAGAATTTTAATCGCGAGGCTTGTCGATCATTTTAAAATTTTTAAATCTAACTATCGAGAGTTAATAAAATATGGTAATAATCGGGATAAAGTGGTGTAATCTTTTTCTCTAATGATCAATGATAAACACCGAGAACTGTATTCCGAATAGATTTGGCTTTGGCGGGAAATAGCACGGGGCTTTACGTTGAATAAAGAAAATTTATCCAACGGGTCAAAACCAGTTTAAACTTGACATAGCATTAGAGAAGGGAAATTCCCTTATGCTGTGGCAGCAATATCTGTTTCTTACACGATAAGATAATTTTTCGTATCACTTAGTGATAACTTTTATGCTATCATTTCATTGCCCATTCATACGATTAGATAACTTTTCAGCCGTATCTTCATTGGTTGTTCCAGAGGATACTCATCAGGTCAATCCAACGTCATGGCAATTCCGTGCTCATTGCATTATGTCGTCTGCATTATTTTTTAAATTTCATTAGAAAGAAGAAGAAATGAAAACTAGAGGCTCACATTAGCCTGTATCGCTCACCTGGCAACTGGTTTTATTCATTGTCACTAATAGACCACCCATTCATACTATAAATCAGTTCACCAGATGTTACATTTCCATTCTTGGATGAGGTACAAAGTAAAAATCACAAACTTTAGAAGGGATCAAACAAAGACAATTGTAACCAAGTTTGGTTCCAATTGGCTCCTTAGGTTCAGAGGAGAAGACATTTGAATGCATTTCCCATAGCGTCCCTATGTTATACTATGTTCCCTGCTGGCGGCCATCTTGAATGAGGTATGAACATAAAAATCACAAATTTTGAAGGGAAAAATCTAAAGACTATTGTAACCAAGTTTGGTTCCAATTGGCTCAGTGAGTTCAGAGGAGAAGGTGCTGTTGAGGTGCTACTGTAATGATACTATATATCATGGTTTGGCATTTGTCGAGGTGCTGTCGAGGTGCTGATGTACTATTAGTGTTGACCTTTTGATCTCGCTACGTGTGTCTCGTCATTAGCCTTGGTCTCGCCTAGTCAAGTCCTAGTGTACACTATATTCTATGGCTTCGGATTTGTCGAGGTGCTATTGTTTGAATTGTTTTTCTACGGATTCGGATTTGTCGAGGTGCTATTGAATTAATACTCTATATCATGGGTTCGTTTTCGTCGAGGTGCTGTCGAATTGCAGTCGAGGTGTTGATGTGCTTTTGGTGTGTCATTGACCTTTGGCCTCGTCACGTGTGTCTCACCTTTAGCCTTGGTCTCGGCTATCCAAGTCCTAATGTGCAAAATATTTGATTTGGTTTATATTTGTCGAAGTGCTATTGCTCTAATAGTATCTTCTATGGCTTCGAATTTGTCGAGGTGCTATTGTTCTAATAGTATATCACATGGGTTCGTATATGTCGAGGTGCTTTTCAGTTAGTCATATTATAAATCAGGGTTCGTATTTGTGGAAATACTGATAAACTAACAAATCATTTTATTGGGTTCGAATTGGTTGAGGTGCTGCTTTATTAATACTATACATCATGGATTCGTATATGTCGAGGTGCTTTTGAAATAATACTATATATTATAGGTTCATATTCGTCGAGGAGCTATTGTTTTAATAGCATATTCGATGGCTTCGGATTAGTCGAGGAGCTATTGTTTTAATAGTATATTCTATGGCTTCGGATTTATCGAGTTTGGCCTTGCCACATGTGTCGCCTTTGTTTTGGTTTCGCCATGTTAATTAAAACAGTTCCCTCTAGTATCGCACTAGCTTTAATCCTAACCCCAAACCCTAACCCTAATGTATAGAACATTAACCCTTTGGTATATAACATTAACCCTTATGTATATAACCCTATCCCTTATGTAAATAACAGTAACCATTATGTATAACCTTAACCCTTATGTAAATAACAGTAACTATAATATGTATATAACAGTAACCTTTATATATATTACCCTAAATCTTATGTATAACCCTTACCCTTATCAGATCTGTTACCCTAACCATACTGATATCATAAGTCATTGAAAACACATAATGAAACTAAGAATTAACACAAATCATCAACGATATTGATATGAACATAGATTTATCCATGACCCACGAATGAATTAAAACAAGATATGGAAGCACTTTGGTATGAATGTTAAGAAGTGGGAGAAGAAAATAAACGTCAAGTGAAAACAAATAGATACTGACGATAAAATGAACTACAAATACAAACATAAGGATATATATGAAGTGATACAACATGAAATTGAACACAAACACAACAGAACATGGCAACTTAACAGCATTAATGTAAGTTAAACAAAGAAATAACGTCAACTATGACAATGAATTGACACAGGACATGTAAACATATGAACAGTAACACGAATGTGAACACTTAATCATAAGCATACAGTTAACTACGTCTATAAAGTGATATTCAAACATGTAAACATATGAATATTAACACTGATGTGAACCAAAAAATATAAACATATCGTCAGCTTTGACAATAAATTGACCCAAACTATGAAAACAAATAGATACTGGCGACAAAATGAACACCAAATACAAACAGAAACTTTAAACCATCAACATAAACTGACACAAGATATGTAAACATATGAACATAAACACGAATGTTAACACCAAAACACGACACATAAAATATGAACACAAAAACAACAATAAACGACAACGTAATGATATTGATATGAACTGCTCCATGAAAACATAATATGATATGTTAAATATGAACAAAAACATGACAAAGTATGAAATCAAATGTGAACTTTGACATCAAAACATAACACGACACATAAAACATGAACATCAAATACAAGCATAAATGTTAAAAGACCAACATTAAATGGTACAACATATGAATGTAAACACCAAATATGAACAGAAACATTGAAACATCAACATAATCTGACGCAAGATATGTTCACACAATGATGTGAACACCAGATCATGCACCTAACGTTAAGTATGACTATAAGGTGATATAAGACATATGAACATTAACACTGATATGAACAAAAATATAATCGGAAACATTGAAATATCAAAAATAAACGACATTCATATGAACTTCAATGATAAAACTGAAACATAACTCGAAATCTCTATTGACAAACATTATGACAACATATAGTCATTGATATAAATATTTACACAAAAACAAAAAGATGAACCTTAAAATATCAAGATCACATGAAACAAAACATAATGCCTTAACAACATTTATGTGAACTTGAACATCAAAACACAACATGCAAACATGAAATATATACACAAAAACAACAGAACAAAACATTGATGTGAACTTGACATGAAAACATAACATGACACAAAAAAATGAACAACAAATACATGCATAGATGTTATAAGATCAACAAAAAGTAATACAAACTATTAAAACCTGTGAATGTGAACACCAAATGCAAGCATAAATGTTAAAAGACCAACATTAAATGGTACAACATATGAATGTAAACACCAAATACGAACAGAAACATTGAAACATCAACATAAACTGACGCAAGATATGTAAACATATGAACATTGATACGAATATGAACACCAAATCATACACCTAACGTTAAGTATGACTATAAAGTGATATAAAACATATGAACATTAACACTGATAAGAACAAAAATATAATCAGAACCATTGAAATATGAAAATTAAACGACATTCATATAAACTTTAATGATAAAACTGAAACATATCTTGAAATATCCAATGAATTGAATATGTTTGTATTTGTAATTCATTTTATCGTCAGTATCTATTTGTTTTCACTTGACGTTTATTTTCTTCTCCCACTTCTTAACATTCATACCAAAGTGCTTCCATATCTTGTTTTAAATCATTCGTGGGTCATGGATAAATCTATGTTCATATCAATNACGAAATATAACGTTAAGTATGAAGACAAACACAACAATAAATGACAACAAATGCAAACTTGAACACCAAAACACAATATGAAATGTAAAATATAAATACAAACAAAACAAAACAAAACATGACAACATAAAGACATTAAAAGAACTGATACATGAAAACAAAACAAGATTCATTAAACATGAACACAAACACAACAACAAATGCAAACTTGGACACCAAAACACAATATGAAATGTCAAATATGAACACAAAGACAACAAAACATAAAGACATTAAAAGAACTGTTACATGAAAACATAACAAGATACATTTAACATGAACAATAACACAACAAAACATCATACCTTAACCATAATCATGTGAACTGTTACATGAAAACTTATTATGATATGTTAAGTATGAACATAAATGCAACAAAGTTGAAAAATAAATCTAAGCTTAAATATGAAAACACAATACAAAACTTTAAACTTAACGATATTCATATGAACTGTTACATGAAAACTTAACATGAAACGTTAAATGTGACCACAGATACAACAAATTGTGACAACAAATACAACAATACTTGACAATTTAATTACAGTAATATGAACCGCTACATGAAAACGTAAGATGAAACGTTAAATATCAAGATTTGGTGACGCAAAACATTAAACAAATCGATGTTTATGAAGACTTTAACACAAAAACACAATATGAAATGTAAAATATGAACATAATTACAACAAATTATGAAAATAAATGCAAACTGGACATGAAAACGTAAGATGAAACGTTAGATATGAACACAAATATAACAAACGCGAAAACTTATTGACATTAATGGAAACAAAACTTAAATAAACCATTAAATATTTGTTAAGAATGACACAATCACATCGAAATATTTAATTAAATCGATAAGGAAGACAATATGAACAATAAATACCGGTATAAATACTAAAAGATCCACATTAAGAGATGAATGAGTGGTTAGTGGTTAGTCGATGCACAAAGTATCTTGGTGGTAAAATGGTGATTTCATGGTATTATGTTAGTAAAAACGGTGATTTTGAGGTTTCTGTGATTGTGATAGTTTAGCGTGTTGGTGGAATAATAGTCTATGGCAGCGGCGGTGGCAGCAGCAATTATACCTGGTATATGGCGCAGCAGCAGCAGCAGCAGATAGACCTTAGTATTGATGAGAAGCAGCAGCAGCAGCAGCAGACAGACCTTAGTATTGAGGAGAAGCAGCAGTAGCAGCAGCAGCCATTATGTCTTACATATAGCGCTGCAGCAGCAGCAGCAGCAAAAACCCGTAAAGGGCCGATAAAGACAACAAAACTGCGATAACTTCATCGAACTTACAACATGAAACATGAAAAATGAATACAATTACAACAAAATAATAAAAACTTCACGACATTCATATGAACTTGTGCATCGAAACACATGAATTATGAACATAAACTCAACAAAATACGAACTTGTACGTCGAGATATACTACTTAGAGTAACCCTTAACTTTTGAGATTGTTTGCGTATTTTCGTACTGTTGTGAAATCATATTAGGGTAAATAAGAGACACTGAATCGATTGGTGCAAGTTTCGAAGCCCTAGCTCCGAGTGTGAATGAGATATCGGCCCTAAACGGCCCTAATTCGGCCCTTACCCTTAGTATTACTACTATAGACATATTATATATGGATTTTATGTATATTTTGACTTCTAAAATGATTAGTGTTGGTGTTGTAGCGGTGTCATGTACTATGTTGATGATATCGGCCTTTGGAAATCAGAGATCTGACCTAAGTCGGCCCTAGATCGGTCTTTATCTGAGCTATTGGTAATAGGGTCATATGATATATGAATTTGATGTACTTCGATACTTCTAAAGTGATTGGTATAGGTATTACCGTGCTTTGAAGTACTGTTATAGAAATATCGGCCCTTACAAATCAAAGATCGGCCTTAGTAGGCCTTAATTCGGCCCTAGATCGTTCTTTATCCGAACTATTGATAATTTAGTCATGTCATATATGGATTCTGGGTATCTTCATATTTCTAAATTGTTTGGTTACACTGTCAAGTTGATATCTGTTACCTTTAACAAGTCTCGGTCAGTTCGAGATTTTACGTGATATCATTTTATCTCGACGTACAAGTTCGTATTTTGTTGAGTTTGTGTTCATAATTCATGTGTTTCGATGCACAAGTTCATATGAATGTCGTTAATTTTTTATTATTTTGTTGTAATTGTATTCATTTTTCATGTTTCATGTTGTAAGTTCGATGAAGTTTTCGCATTTTTGTTGTCTTTATCGGCCCTTTTTCGGGTTTTTGCTGCTGCTGCTGCTCCTGCTGCAGCGCCATATGTAAGACATACTGGCTGCTACTGCTTCTGCTGCTTCTCGTCAATACTAAGGTCTGTCTGCTGCTGCTGCTGCTGCTGCTTCTCGTCAATATTAGGGTATGTCTGCTGCTGCGCCATATACCAGGTATAATTGCTTCTGCCGCCGCCGCTGCCACCATAGACTATTATTCCACAAACACAGCCGCCGCCGCTAAACTATCACAATCACAGAAACCTCAAATTATCATTTTTACTAACATAATACCATGAAATCAACATTTTACCACCAAGATACTTTAAACTAACCACTCATTCATCACTTAAGGTGGATCTTTTAGTATTTATACTGGTATTTATTGTTCATATTGTCTTCCTTATCGATAATTAAATATTTCGATGTGATTGTGTCATTCTTAACAAATATTTAATGGTTTATTTAAGTTTTGTTTCCATTAGTGTCAATAAGTTTTCTCGTTTGTTGTATTTGTGTTCATATCTAACGTTTAAGCTTACGTTTTCACGTCCAGTTTGCATTTATTTTCATAATTTGTTGTAATATTTTACATTTCATATTGTGTTTTTATGTTAAAGTCTTCATAAACATCGATATGTTTAATGTTTTGCGTCACAAAATCTTGATATTTAACGTTTCATCTTACGTTTTCATGTAGCGGTTCATATTACTGTAATTAGATTGTCATGTATTGTTGTATTTGTTTTCATAATTTGTTGTATCTATGGTCACATTTAACGTTTAATGTTAAGTTTTCATGTAACAGTTCATATGAATATCGTTAAGTTTAATGTTTTGTATTGTGTTTTCATATTTAAGCTTAGATTTATTTTTCAACTTTGTTGTATTTATGTTCATACTTAACATATCATAATAAGTTTTCATGTAACAGTTCACATGATTATGGTTAAGGTATGATGTTTTGTTGTGTTATTATTCATGTTAAATGTATCTTGTTATGTTTTCATGTAACAGTTCTTTTAATGTCTTTATGTTTTGTTGTCTTTGTGTTCATATTTGACATTTCATATTGTGTTTTGGTGTCCAAGTTTGCATTTGTTGTTGTGTTTGTGTTCATGTTAAATGTATCTTGTTTTGTTTTCATGTAACAGTTCTTTTAATGTCTTTATGTTGTCATGTTCTGTTTTGTTTGTATTCATATTTTACATTTCATATTGTGTTTTGGTGTTCAAGTTTGCATTTGTTGTCATTTATTGTTGTGCTTGTCTTCATACTTAACGTTATATTTCGTGTTTTGGTATAAACATTCATGTCAATGTTTGCATATTTACATATCCTGTGTCGTTAAATGTTCATATTTGAACATTTCTACTTGTATTTGGTGTTCAAATTCATATGTTGTATCAGTTAATGTTCATGTTTAACCATTTATGCTTGTATTTTTGTTCATATTTCACGTTGCATGTTGTGTTTTGATATTCAAGTTCTCATAAATGTGGTTAATCTATAATGTTTTGTATCATATGATCTTGATATTTTAAGTTTCATCTTTTGTTTTTGTGTAAATATTCATATCAATGACTATATGTTGTCATAATGTTTGTCAATTCATTGGATATTTCAAGATATGTTTCAGTTTTATCATTAAAGTTTATATGAATGTCGTTTAATTTTCATATTTCAATGGTTCTGATTATATTTTTGTTCTTATCAGTGTTAATGTTCATATGTTTTATATCACTTTATAGTCATACTTAACGTTAGGTGTATGATTTGGTGTTCATATTCGTATCAATGTTCATATGTTTACATATCTTGCGTCAGTTTATGTTGATGTTTCAATGTTTCTGTTCGTATTTGGTGTTTACATTCATATGTTGTACCATTTAATGCTGGTCTTTTAACATTTATGCTTACATTTGGTGTTCACATTCACAGGTTTTAATAGTTTGTATTACTTTATGTTGATCTTTTAATATTTATGCATGTATTTGTTGTTCATTTCTTATGTGTCATGTTATGTTTTCATGTCAAGTTCATATCAATGTCATGTTTTGTTTTTTTTTGTGTGTTCATATTTCATGTTTTGATGTTCAAGTTCACATAAATGTGGTTAAGGCATTATGTTTTGTTTCATGTGTTCTTGATATTTTAAGGTTCATCTTTTTGTGTAAATATTCATATCAATGACTATATGTTGTTATAATGTTTGTCAATAGAGATTTCGAGTTATGTTTCAGTTTTTTCATTAAAGTTCATATGAATGTCGTTTATTTTTGATATTTCAATGTTTCCGATTATATTTTTGTTCATATCAGTGTTAATGTTCATATGTTTTATATCACTTTATTGTCATACTTAACGTTAGGTGTATGATCTGGTGTTCACATCAGTGTGTGAACATATCTTGCGTCAGATTATGTTGATGTTTCAATGTTTCTGTTCGTATTTGGTGTTTACATTCATATGTTGTACCATTTAATGTTGGTCTTTTAACATTTATGCTTGTATTTGATGTTCATGTGTCGTGTTATGTTTTGATGTCAAAGTTCACATTTGATTTCATACTTTGTCATGTTTTTGTTCATATTTAACATATCATATTATGTTTTCATGGAGCAGTTCATATCAATGTCATTATGGTCGTTTATTGTTGTTTTTGTGTTCATATTTTATGTGTCGTGTTTGGTGTTAACATTCGTGTTTATGTTCATATGTTTACATATCTTGTGTCAGTTTATGTTGATGGTTTAAAGTTTCTGTTTGTATTTGGTGTTCATTTTGTCGCCAGTATCTATTTGTTTTCATAGTTTGGGTCAATTTATTGTCATAGCTGACGATATGTTTATATTTTTTGGTTCACATCAGTGTTAATATTCATATGTTTACATGTTTGAATATCACTTTATAGACGTAGTTAATTGTATGCTTATGATTTAGTGTTCACATTCGTGTTACTGTTCATATGTTTACATGTCCTGTGTCAATTCATTGTCATAGTTGACGTTATTTCTTTGTTTAGCTTACATTAATGTTGTTAAGTTGTCATGTTCTGTTGTGTTTGTGTTCAATTTCATGTTGTATCACTTCATATATATCCTTATGTTTGTATTTGTAATTCATTTTATCGTCAGTATCTATTTGTTTTCACTTGACGTTTATTTTCTTCTCCCACTTCTTAACATTCATACCAAAGTGCTTCCATATCTTGTTTTAAATCATTCGTGGGTCATGGATAAATCTATGTTCATATCAATATCGTTGATGATTTGTGTTAATTCTAAGTTTCATTATGTGTTTTCAATGACTTATCAGTATGGTTAGGGTAACAGATCTGATAAGGGTAAGGGTTATACATAAGATTTAGGG
Organism: Modiolus philippinarum; assembly: GCA_002080025.1. Classification (NCBI taxonomy): domain Eukaryota; kingdom Metazoa; phylum Mollusca; class Bivalvia; order Mytilida; family Modiolidae; genus Modiolus; species Modiolus philippinarum. Next base: position 3,700 of record MJUU01047049.1, on the reverse strand, counting down.
TAAAATATATTAGGGTTACTGTTATATACATAATAGTTACTGTTATTTACATAAGGGTTAAGGTTATACATAAGGGTTACTGTTAACAGTAGTATATAACAAATAAATGTGTAGGTTTTGCAAAAAAACGTGTAGGTTTTGCTCACTTTTTTTTTCTCCCACACTTAAGACTCTGCTTTAAGCACTCCAGAAGTATATAACAAAAAAAAAATGTGTAGGTTTTGCTCACATTTTTTTCTCCAACAATTAAGACTCTGTTTTAAGCACTCCCATCAAATATACCTAAAACAACACCATGGTTTTTATTCACCTCATTAACAGCAGCAGAAAGCACTACTAGAAAATCAAAAATTCGACCAAACTTTTAAGTAACAAATTTTGAACGTTCTTCATTTTTTCAGGCGGAGTTTTAATCTCACCTATTTTTTGTTTTTCCTTGTAAAAAGTACTCATAATATTTAAAATACCTTCAAATTCTTCTCCAGAAATTTTCTCATCTTTTAAAGCCTGACTTACTTCGTTTGCAACCTTAAACTTAAACTCTCTTGCCAAAGCAAGTCTTTTCTCCAATTGTTTTTGTCGTTTTTTCTTTCTGTTGGAAAACGCATTTAAAATAAGAATAGTAATAGAATTTATCACAGCCAACGAACTCAACCGAGCACCAGCTATTATGCCAATACCTGAGGCCGAAATACCAACTGCAGAGCCAGTTGTAATAACATTTAAACTAGTACAAATGGTAAGCGCAGATGACACAATGTTGGCTGTTCGTTTGTTTTTTTTCTAGTTTCTTTTCACATGTCCGGACTTCCGAACACAAATCTTGCTTCAAGCTGTCCAAAGCACGACTTCTAAACTCTGCCATATTTTTATATAAGAAAGAAAATAATAATCTAGTAAGAAAAAATGTTTAGAGGAACACAGTTCTGCGATCAGTTTGAGTATTGTGACTTTTTACTAGACACTCCCATAAGAACTCCCCCAAATGGACAAGCACAAGTCATAACGGATTTTTAGCATAAACGATAGGGCTTCGTTTTATGATTGGTACAATGAGTATTTTTTTATCAAGTTCAAAGTAGATAAAATAGCTGACGGAACAGGACCAGATAATGACACAGTATCTGTTATTTCAGATGTAACCAATTTTCTCAGTCAAATAACAGTCAGACAAAATGGAAAAATAGTGTACGACTGCAACAACCTATCACTTGCAAATCACGTCAAATCACTACTCACACTTTCAGACGGATATGTGAGTAGTCTAGGCAAAAACAGCTTTATTTACCCGGATAATGTTGCAACTACTGATGACAATTCAGGGTTTAAGGCGAGAACCGCGCTCACAAATGCACTTGCAGAGGTAACACCAGAAATACCGCTGAACAGATTTTCATTCTTCCAATCACTAGAACAAAATCTTTTACCCCCAGCACAGATGGGAAACCGTAGAAATAAACAACGACAATTACTTGCTGTTCAAGGCCGCTGGTGCTGATGACGGTAGAGTTGTAATTACACACTTTGAACTTTGGATCCCCAGACTAAAACTGAATTCTGTCGGTCTGTCGATCATACTTCATAATTACATGAAACCGAGGCGGTGGACATACCTAAGAGAATCCATTCACACTAGTAGCTCGAGTCAATCTGTTGAAGGGTCGTACCGCATTACAACAGGAATAAAACACCCAAAACACGTTATCATATTCTTACAAAGAAATGGAAAACACAACGACCAACTCCAAAATCCTCTGTTACTCGACACTTTTAAAATAAATGCAGCAATCACAAATTATACCCTCCTGACAGCCAGATTAGAAACGGAGACGGAATATAGCTCGACTCAAATCAGCAGAATCTTCAGAGATGCCTGTAATTTTAAACCCAATGCAAGCAACGACTATGACACCGGGAACATGCTTACCCTTATCAACTTTGGCTCCCTATACGGACTAAGCAGACGAATCGGTGAGTATGGAGAACACATCCCTGACGCTGCATTACAGACTGAACATTCCCCCAGCTGCTCCCTACCGAATTTTTCCCCTTGTACTGAACGAAGAAGATATAATTTTGGACACAATTGAAAATGGTATAGTAATTATCTAAGGTATTAAAAAATGAGTAAATACGTTAAATATAGTCTTTGTTTTTCCGAAGGTCAGAGAAAGAATTTAGCTAAAGCATACAAAAGCATATCTTCTCTAACATTAAGACTAACAAACAACCAATTAAAAGGGACTTTCCTATGGCGCTAACACAGACACAAATGAAAAAAATACAGAAAGCAAAGGCCTCTGGTACTGGGGTTCACATAAGAATTTGAAAGACACAAATGACAAAACAATCACAAAATGGAGGTTTTCTTGGAGCACTCGCTAAACTTGCACTTCCGGTCATAAAGACAGTGGCATCCAAACTATTACCTGCCCTTGGCATCGGAGCGGCCTCCGCTCTAGCTGAAACCGGGGTGAAAAAGGTGCTTGGTAGTAGGGTAACAGCAGACGTACCACACAACAAAATCACCACCCTCTTACAAAAACCCTACGTTGACCACCTAACAAAAACATAGAAAGAGCAATTGCAGTCAGCACTCAAACAGAAATCAGGAACTGGTCTTAGAATTACAAAAAGACAACAGACCGGTGGATTCCTTGGTATGTTAGCCAGTTTGGCAGTGCCATTGCTAGCCGGCCTAATGGGGAAAGGACTAAAAGTTGAACGCCAATCTGGTAGAGGACTACAAGTAAACAGCGTACCCAGACCCTACGTCATGCAAAAAAAAAGACGCTTGAACCGCTAACTAACTTTGATATTTTAGACTGGGTTGATAAACAACGTATTACCTCTTTCAGAGGGGTTTATAGCAGGGACAATCTACCAATCAGACCAAACAAGAATGTGTGTGGTATTCTTAATTTGGACGCTAAATGTGGGGAAGGGACTCATTGGGTTTGTTGGGACTTTCGTTATAAGAGGAATATTTACTTTGATAGTTATGGTCTTTCAACACCACAAGAATTTATTGACTACATGTATATAAAGGGTAAATACAGACGTAACACAATCCAGTACCAACACAAACTAAGTGTTCTATGTGGCTACTTCTGTCTATTCTTTCTACGAGAAGCACAAGAGAAAGACATCTACGACATAATATACTTAGTCCGACGGATACAATAAAAAATGAAATACTATTAAAAGAGTACTTCAACTAGAGGCTCCTTTGAGCCTTGCTCGCTCACCTGAGCACCATCAGCCTGTTATATGTACAAATTTGAAAGAGGAGCACCAAAGTATTACTTCAATTGACAAAGTTGCAACATTTTGGTGAACAAAGAACAATTACTCTTACATGACTTTTTGGATTTGCCTAAAAATTGCTCCATATGAAGATCTTGACATGGCAAATGTTTTTTTCGTTCATATAAAAATTGCACCATTTCCGAATTTCCACGAGATGCTTACAATTCTTCTCATTATACATTGTACTTCCTTGCCTGGTCTAGACAACTGCCGAAAAAAAATTTAAGTCCAGCATTGGAAAAAATTTGGGCAGCACTTCCCCTAGTAAAAACATCTTTTGATTGACTCCCTCCCAATTACACCCGGCCACAAAGATTGGACAAAAGAAAGAAAACGAGTTGTGTGGGACAGGCTCATTTATTTATGACATGAGCAATACACAACTCTGACC